>JAPDSC010142856.1:10458-24879 GCA_026290005.1 Latrodectus geometricus
TAACACCTAGTTGTTAATGAAATAATTGATAAGTATAAGTAGAGAAATAATTCATGCAGTTTTATGCATCGTGTTTATAAGAATCAACTCAAGTTAAATCCAACACAGGGAAACTTGTTCCAAAATTATACTTATCACTAATAAGTAATTTGTGAGACTGATGACTTATCAGTCTCAGAAGCAATAAAGCTTTAATTATTAGACCTATTAATTTACCTTTAAAAGGTTCTCGTAAAAATTCTAAGAATAAGCTAAATTTGCAGTACATATCTTTAAAAAATACAATAATGTAGTTTTTAGATTTTTAAAATATTACGAAGATTTTTCTGGGTCAATAGCGGCGAACTTTGATGTAAACGTGATACGCCAATAAGTAAATTACCAGTAGCATTGTAAATGTATGACATCTTCATATATGCCATTTTCCTTAAGAAAATCCGGTTAAATTGCGCTTTATGTCCCCTACTTCGCCAACTCGGGAATTTGAAGCGCTTTTTCGCGCATGCTCATTAATTACTCTTGTTTTAGCCTTTTCATTGGTAGCTAATTAAGTTTCACTTTGAAATAGCGGTAGAATTTTCGCCATGGCATCGGCGATTTTGAAAACGCGCCAAGTAGGGGACCTAAAGCACATTTTCATGGAAAAGCCATTTAACTGTAAATGAAAATTTTTGCGACTGATTTGATGATACTATGTATTTACTAAAATTCGGTGAACAATGCCACTTATTTAGTCATTTGTGCTGTTTAGTTTTAGAATTAATCATTTATGTCAAATATTTTACATGCAAGATTAAAATAGTCAAATTTAGAAAAGCAAAAAGATAATTTGACTTACCTGCTGGTTCAATGGACTGAAATTCTGGTAATAAATGTATAGGTATGAAATTCTTTTTTAAGCAATCAAAACATTGACACATTTTGGGTTTATATAAGATTTTATCCATTTTTAATATTTTATTTAATTTATGATTTTATTTAGAAGTTTTGCAACAAAGTGAAGTTACTTCATTTTTGTGGTAACTGACGAAAAAAATCGAAAATATTCATTGATCATATTTAAATTTTTAAAAAGAAAAATTAGAAAGCGTTGAAAGTAACTGGAGTACGGTTATAAATTTGTTTGAATATATTACAATTTTATTATGCGGCAATTTTTGAGCTTTATTTCATAAATGAGTTTCATGCAGTACTTTATAATTTGAAAAATGTTGGCATTTTAGTCGATGTAAGAAAGATAACTCACGTTTTTAAATAGCAAATTTAATTGGGAACTACTTTGATTGGGAACCCCGCCCCAAATCGAAAATTTGGAGCCTTTTTTTTTTCTCGTCAAGATGGATTCTCGCTAAATACAAATAATTAATACATAAAAAAAAAGAAAAACTCAAAAAATGGTACAATATACCAGTGCTCCGCAACGTTTTTTTATTCGTGGCACACCAAAAGCTTTTTCTGGTTTTCACGGTACACCAAATTTAATAAATATAAATATAATAAAACAACACGTATACACATCAGAAAATAATACATTAATTAATATTTTAATTCGTTTTATTTTACATATTTACGGTATTATATGTACATAACATATATAATTAATTACAAAACTACAATAATACAAAAAAATAGGCAAAAAGGGTAATTAATGTGATACTTGAGCTTGTTTCAAGGAACACAAGTATTTTATATTGGGCTCGATATTTGATAGTGCAACTCGAAGTTCTTGATCGAGATTTTTTAAGCAAGACCGCTTATCATTTTTAATTAAAACAAGTGTCGAAAAGCTTTGTTCGCATGAATATGTTGTTGAAAAGGGGATTAAAATTGAAATAGCCTGTTTTGAAATTTGAGGATATTCATTCTTAGCCGAAATCCAGAAAACATCCAATGGAACTTCTCCAAAATGTAGCTTTAACGTCCCGTCGTTACTCAGTTCAATAAACTCTTCTTTAAATTTAAGAGAAAATGCATCAACAGATTTTTTTGCATTAGTTGCAAAAGGATTGCGAATCCAATCATATTCTTCACTTTTAATCGAATGAAAATAGTAGTCGAATTTATTTTCCAGTGTTGTTAAATGGGATTGGGACAGATCGATAATTAATTGCCTATTTTCAATTATTGTATTATGAACCCTTTGAAACGGTTGTAGAGTTGTTACTTAGTTCATTCTGCCAAAGTTCCAGTTTATTTTTGAACCCTTGCAATTTGTCGGAACAAGTTAATAAGTTTTCATTCGGACCTTGCATTTTTCTATTAAGTTCATTAAGATGGTCGAAAATGTCAGCCATATATGCAAGTTTGGCGATCCAACTGTTATCTTCGAAGTGCTGGCCGAGTTCGGGCATATTTTGATTTAGTAAAAACTGATGCACTTCACAGCGAAGTTCAAACAATCTAGCCAACACTTTTCCTCGGGATAACCAACGTACTTCAGTATAAAATAATAAAGATTTTTGTTCTGAACCCATTTCTTCACAAAGCATTTCAAAAATTCTTGTATTTAAAGCTCTTGATTTAATAAAATTTATAATTTTGATGCATTCATTCATAGTTTTTAAAAGTTGTTCTGGTAAATTCTTCACCATCAATACTTCCCGATGTATGCAGCAATGTGTAAATTGGATTGCCGGATTTTGTTGTTTTACATAAGCAACAAAACCCTTTATGTTACCAGTCATTGCTGCGGCGCCATCAGTACAAATACTCATGCAGTTACTCCATTGTAGATTATGTATTTTGAAGAAATCATCAGTTACTCGAAAAATATCCTCTCCAGTAGTTCGTTCTGAAAGTATTTTACAAAATAAAAAATTTCCTTTTATGCAATCTTCGTCAACAAAACGTACAATTGCAATTAATTGTGCTTGATTTTTAATATCCGTTGACTCGTCAATTTGAAGAGCAAAATTGTTAGCTGCGATCAATTTCAAAATAAGCGTGTTCAAAATATCTGTTGACATGTCGCCAATACGTCTTTTAATAGTTTCAGCTGACAGTGAAACCTTACTCACTTCCTGAACCTCTTTAGGTCCAAGCATAACTCGCACAATTTCCATACATGCTGGTTTAATAAGATTTTCTCCAATAGTATGAGGTTTCTTTTCACGAGCTATTAATTTTGCAATGTAATAGCTAGCTTCTAATGCTTTATCGGAAACAGATACGGTCGATATCATAAATTTTTTTTGTTTTAAATTTTGAGCCAAAAACCTTTGAAAATATGATATATCCTTTTTAGCACAATTCGGATGTTTTGAAGTTAGATGGCGATTTAGTTTACTGGGCACCATTGAGTCGTTTGTTAATTGTTCGTTGCAAATTACACATAATGGTTTCGGAGCCGCTTCATCGCCGCACCAATAAAAGCCATAACGAATGCAGTCTTCGGAGTATTTTCAATTCACAATCTTTCTTTTCTTAGCAATACTGCTTGTGCAAGGTTCATCATCTTCTGCCCGAGAAGTAGATTGTTTTCCAAATAAAAATTTATCCATATTGAAATGGGCACAAAAATAAATCACGTTAATAACAAACACGAATGGTTAATTTATAAACTTCTGCGATTTAATTTATAGAGGTAAGAAGTGATCTGGTTGTATGTGTCCAGTAGAAATTCGTATCTAACACTGACAATATTATATTAGGTTCGTTCTAAATCCTAAACAACGCTGTCTGCTGACTATAGAATTCTGCGCAATTACTATTTTTCAGGAACAGTCGATATAAACATTGTGCAGGTGGTTAGGAGCGTTTCTATTGGTTGTGATGACATTTTTAGCTAGAGCCGTATTCGCAAATTTAATCTACAGAGTCCATCTTCTATTTACTTCTATTGACATCCATTTCTTCTATTGTGTGAATACATTATAGCAAGTGCTAAACAATTGTTATTTTATTTATGGTTTTGCATTGAAATATAGTAAGTATATACAATTCGTTTTTATAAATTGTAAATTTGTATTAGAGTACATTGCATTAAAATAAATATGTTGTGTAATTTCAAGCGGCGGCACACCGGTGTGCCGTGGCACACCGGTTGCGGAGCACTGCAATATACAATACTAAATTTGGCAACAGCAAAAACCTAAAAATACCTAAATAGGCAGCGCCAAAATAAGAAACAGCAACTCTAAAAAGTCCGTAGGGAGTGCCAGATTTGGCGCGTAATTATTTGGGGGGGGGATACCAAAGTTTTATCTTTAATTTTAGGATTTAGCAGAAGCAAACTTGATTTTCAATATTTTAAAAACAGTTTTTGCAAAATATTTTTAAAAAATGTCTTTTGTTAATGTAAACATAGCATCAGAAGCGCACAATTCTAAGATATGTAACGTTAAGTTGGATTTCTTCTGAAATGTTATTTTAAAAATACACACACGCACACATTTATTGGAAGTTTGATGAATACTTGGTTTTTAAGCCATATTTTTAAAATTTCGAAATTTGAATTTAAAAATTGACTAATATCTTCAAAGTTACAAGTCTATGTGGATGAAATTCTCGCTGTTTGTAATTTGTAACTAATTTATATGCTGATTTTTGAGAACTTGATTTTATTTGAAAAATAAAACTTTTTGGAGCGACAAAGGTAGAGTTCCTTAGATCAAATAAGTTTTAGAAATTGACTTTTTTCACATGTACTCTTTATTTAAAAATAATTTGGATATTTAGGTATTAGAGTCATCGCAGTTTCATTTTACTCAATTGCGATTTTTATAATATAAGAATCAAAATAAAATACCGTAATAAAAAAAAATTACTACGTATTTCATTCTGCACTTTTAGCATATATATAAGAAAACTCTTCAGCACTCAAACGATTAATGTTTTAGACTACTCATCTACACTTTCGCTCTCATATTCTTTGAATGACATTCATATCGTATTGTATCATTGTAATTCTGCAATATTTTTTATTTTAATCAACTTTGGAAAAGTTACAATAGTTGACATAAAGTTTATTATAGCACTTCTACACCGTTGCCTCAGTTAAGGGCGAAAATGTGCTGTGGGTCTCGTACTTGGCGCGTTTTCAAAAACGCTGTTTCCATGGCGATAATGGAATACGATTTTTAACGATTTTAACTGTTGCTATGGCAATGTAAACAAAAAAGTTTTTTTTTTTCGAATTGTATAACAAAAAGTATACTAAAATATTAATAAAAATACACTAAAACAAGTAAATTTCCACATACCTCAGAATCTTTAAAAATGATGAATGGGGGTTTAGATATAATTTTGGTAGTATATTCTTTATATCAGAGGAGAGCGTAGTCGCCCTAACCCCGTTTTTTTTTTTCTTCCTTCAATTCGTGTTCACCCCAGAATCTTTTACCGCTGGAGGATAAATCTTAACGATGTCATCCAGGAAAGCCTTGAATGCTGCATCTGTTTGCTGGTGGCCATGGAGCTTCCTCCACATATATTCCGCTAAATAGGAATCAAACTCACCCGGAACGTGATGCGTTCCATGTAATGCACGTTTGATTGCCGACCAAGTCCCCTCTATGGAATTAGTGTGGGCACCAGTTTCGGGATCTACATAAGTCAGGCTGTGGTTGACCCGCAGATGTTCATAACCGTCTTCTTGAAGGCAGTTATAGGATCACCAACAGTCTGAAATAATAGTCGTCCCAAGCAATACCCAATCCTTGATAATTGGAAGTAAAGTCTCGGCATCTCTCTTCTGAACCACTCTAAAAAAACATTTACCCGTTCCTCTTTCAACACCACCAAATACCCATTCACCTTTCACAGGCTTTCCTCGTACATACTTCATTTTTCCGAATTTAGATTCATCAATTTCCACAATCTTTCCATATCCACCAATCTTTTCCTCACGTTCATTCATCATGAATTTCTGACACACTTTTCTGCAAAACATTCAGTCACAGTATGATCAAACACTTTCACCTCATACATAATGTATTCATGCATCGCCTTTGCATACCACAATCTCGTCAATTTCAAAATCTGTACAATACTCAAATGGCTATGGCTAAAACCATGAGCCCATTCTTACACTCTTAGTACATTCATGCACATTCTCTCTAACTTTTGATCTACAAAACCAAACAAATCCATCACCTATATCATTCATCTTCAAACTCATTTGCGATCCACATTTTGGGCATTTATACTTCGATGTTATCATTCCCTCTTTCATACACCATTCTAACACCGCTTTCTTACCCATGACTGGCAAAACGATAAAATAGCCAACTGAATATTTATTATTTGCACTCAAAACTTCAGCTAGAGTTAATTCCATAGTGAAATCAAGGATTTAACGACATATAAGCAAAGAAAATACCAAAAAATAAGCTACTCACAAACAGAAGAAAGGTCAAATTAAAAGCACTTCTTGTCTCCAGAGCAAATTCAACTTTAATAAATTCGTAGAACAAAATTATATTTTTATTGATATTTCATAAGTGCAAATAACTTAGCTTGTAAGAAATAAATGAATTTAATTAAAAAGAAATGGATTGAGTGGTTGTACATTAGAGCCAGAAGATTATTCATTATAAGGGACTATATGAAAAGTTTACCTTTATTCCAACTACGTTTGAGCAGAAAGAATAATTGAATGGCAACTCTTTTGATTTACTTTTTTAGATTCGATTACCATTTCGAGTGTAAATGTTAAGAACTCGATTTTAATTTATAGAACATAGTTGCCCTCTTGTATAAAAAACAATAGTGACAATATTCACCAACCAATAACAGGTAGTTATCAAAATAATGAAAACTGTTAATACAAATACTTCTGAATGTTCTTTTGTAAGTAATAAAATATAAAAGCTACCAATTTCTTTTATAAATGGAAATGTATATATTCGGATAACATGTGGAAACTTTTCCTAAGTGCTGAATGTCATCGATCTTTTTCAGAAGTGTAAAATGTCAGATCACCCAGATTTTTAAAAAGGAGAAATTGTAGCCTCAGAAGTATTTTTTGTACATGTAGAATAATTAGTTATGAATGCAATCTATACTTATTTTTTAGTTATAAATAAGAGTAAAGCATATAAAAAATTACAATCAAAACATCATTCATTTCCAAATGTTTCTAACAATAAGTTTGGTTTATTTTGTGAATCATTTTGCACAAAATCCTATGACACTTTACTTAATATATGTATAACTAAAAACATTTCAGAATTATGCTGAATTTGTCATAATCAAGAGGTAACTTTAAGATGAAGAACACTGGATTTTATCAAGATGAACAAAAGAATGTTTGAAGATTAAAAGAGGGATGAAGATTTACTTTCATCAAACTATTGAAATTTCTAGCTGTGTTCACAAGAATATACATGTGTATGATTCAATTAATAAATTATTGTCAAAATGTATAAGTTTGTTAATGTAATCAACGAATTTACCTTTAAGAAAAGTAAAATAGTTAAACTGTTAAAAATGTAAGTTTTAACAACACATTTTAAATACCCATAAATTTAATTAGAAATACATTTTAAGAAACAAAAAGATAAATTATATGGGTTCATAATACAGAAAAATTATTTGAAAAGCTGTTAAGATGACTTTTATTTGAAGTAGTATTTTATATTTAGTCACTCAGAAGTTAATTACTGGATAAATGAAGACATTGTGATTGTTTTAAATTAAGTTAGAATGACACATTAAGATAGATTAATTTGATTTGAAATTTACATGTGAAAATATAATTTATAATATAGATTTTACTTTGAAAAAGTATCATGAGCAAGCCAAGGCCAATAGCCGTATTTTTTTATTTGTGTCAATTTTCTTTTCCAACAATCTGCATAACTGCATGAACCAATATTTTATGTTACATGAAATTCTCTTATAATATGAAGATAAAATGTTATCAAGATAAGTGTAAATTACACCGTATAATTTGTTGTGTTGTACCTTATCCTTGAAAAAACTGACATATCAGATCAGTGGCAGAAGGTTGTTGAGCATAAAAAATCAACAATATAAAATTAAGGGATTGGATGCTTAGTTTACTTAGAAATTCTAGAATGTGATTCAATGAAGCTGGATAGTTACAGCTTTTTTTACAAGTGCCATGGATTTTTCTGCCACTATTAAAGGAAAGACATTTAAGATTGCCACTTGTTAGTCTGAGAACCATGGTCACATTTGATTTCCAGCAGAGTGCTAGAATATGTTCCTGTGTACCAATGGAAAATAAGTGTAATATGCTCTATTCAACTGAGTTTAGAATATTCGTTTGAGTATAGTTTTTGATAAGTAAGCAATGAACCCAGGGGCATTTCATTTTTGACATAACCTTTTTGAATAGTTTATTAACTTCATTATCACTAATGCTAATATGAGATGGGATTCATTAGAGGGGGATGTTGTGGGTTTGAGAGACTTTTCTGTTTCAGCAGAATTCATATCAATTTTACTGGTTTCATCGCTTGCAGAGAAACAGTCAGACATGATAGCATCAAGGATTACATTAACTACAACTAATTAATCTGAAGACAGTATATGCCAGAGTGTATACATTCAACGTGAGATGGCCATTAAATTGTATTGCAAACAATTTAATTTTCTTTCTTATGGCAAAGAATATAAATTCTTAGTTGGTTAAATATTTGCCAATAAAAATACGTTTTGTCATTAATTGCTTTTCATGTGTTTGTTGCAGGTAATAAAATTGATTGTAAGTCATGTAATAAAATAAAGGGTCAGCATAAATGATTGAGTTTGAAAAGGCTTTATTTGCAAAAAATATTATATGAATATGCATAAAAGATATATGAAAAGAACCACAAATTCATTAAGTCTATGGAAATAATTAACTAATGTTCATTTTGTATCCCTTTGTGACATAACACACATCCAAATGATAATCGAATTCATTCCATGCATTTTGTAACAAACAACTACTCTTTAAATTGTTAATCTCACCACATATTGCTTTTTTTTCTCACATAGTTTCTTTCCATATTCTCTTTAGAAAGTGCACTGAACAGCTATAACAAGAATAGCTTACATATTCATGCACAACTTTCTTGAAAAAAACTTTTCTTGTTTATCCTTCATTTTCAACAGATACGAATCTTACACTGCCTTCTTGATTGGAATGGTAATGGAGTTCTGCCAACAGGAATACACAACACAAGTTTGATGAGTTTATGGCTCTTTTCACATCTCTCTCATATGAGAATAGTATTTTTGAAAATATTGCTTTTTCAAAACGAATAAATTATTGATGCTTACTCTGGATAAATATACAGAAAAATATTATGAAATTAATTTTCACAAAAACAAAATATAAAAACATTTCTGGTAAATATGTAATGGAAAATAATGAATTTCACACAATCAATAGCCTATAATGTATAAAAGCATTTAATCAGTATTTTCAACATTTGTATTTTTAATCAGCAAGTTAAACACTGTAATAACCACAGAGCAAGGAGTAGGGGAGGGGAAATTTCCCACTTTCGATAAAGTATCAACAGTAACCGTGTGGACATCTTAGTTAGAGAAGAAAAGCGCTTATTTTGTATTCTATAACATAAGTGATGAATTTATTTCTTAATTTTTGATATCTAAGCTTTATTATTTTCTTCATCTGAATTTAAAAGAAGAAATGGGATGTTGTGTAGCATACGGATGCACTAATAGAAGGACCAAGAAATTGGCAGGAACATGGTTTTAAAAAAGCTCTAAATCAATCTGATGTGCAAAATATTATTTCTAAAGCAAGCAGATGATTATATTTCCAATTTGAGGGTTAGTGTTGGAGGTCCAAAAATTTTAGATTCCAACACGAAAATTGGATTTTTAGGATTTAAAGTATGCATTCAGAGTGTATTACATATAGCAGAATCATTAATTTGTCCTGCAAATCCTCCATTATTTTATTTTCCCTTTTACAAGGTCAGCCAAGATCATTTAGAACTTTTCTTTTTATCAATAAGATTTCATGGTGGCAGTAATAACAATCCAACAGCTCACCAATTCAAAGCAGCTTATAAAAAATTGCTTATGAATGCCGAATTGAAACCTGCATCTTCTGGTAATTGTATTCCTTTAACTGAAATCAGTATTTTAAGTGCACCTAGTAACAATTCACCTATTAATGTTATTATTATGTCAATGTCTCAAAATAATATTGTTCATTCTTCATTAATAACCTTAAATAGAAATCCTGATTTGATGATAGAAGAGCAAGATATATTTTTTAAACTAGACTTGCTTAATGAATTTTTTGTGATATAATTTATATTGCTGGATTAGTAGTAAAAAAATTAAACCAACTTATTAAGTGTGAAATATGTTTAAATGTATTACAAGCAGTTACTCCCTATAATTTGTCCTTGATTTTTTTCAAATCACAGAGTAAATTGATATACCCATCAGATGATGTTAACAAGATTTGTAAAGTGTGTGAATCTGTATTTAGAAAAAATGTGATGTTACACTCAATTTTAAAATTTAAAAAATGTCAGAAAAATAAACAATGAATGTGAATTGGATGCTTTATCTACATTAAATATTTAATTAAAAAATATATTTTCTCAATTGAAATTACATCGATTTGATCATGATCCTCTGGATAATCATGTCACCCAACTAATTAGAGCTGTAATTATGGATTATTTTGTTATCCGTATTAAACATTATTGTAAAAATACTTTAATATGAATTCTATAAGAGAATTATATACAAAAACAATTCTTTTTAAAGGTCAGTAATATATTAGCTTCCCTTAATAAATAATCAAGATTTTTTTTGTATTTAATAAAATAATATTCAAACATACTGTGTTTGTTTTTAATTTCACTTTATAAAAGAAATTTAATTAAAATTTATTAACATATAGTGAAAAGCGTGTGCAATAAAATTACATTTGTAAGTTTATTACATTCAAAACCTTCCTCTATTAACAATCACATTTTTTTTAAAGGTAATAAATTATATAGATTAGAGGGACATGTATGACAAAAATAAAATTTTTAACCTTGATTAATAACAAAAATTATTAAATAGCATAAATTATTTTTATGTTATTAAATAATTTTTATAATTTATTTTCCAGTTTGTGAAAAATGTCAGAAAAATAAACATTCAATGTGAATTGGATGCTATATCTGCTTTTAATATTGAAAATATATTTTCTCAATTGAAACTTCATAAATTTCATCATGATCCTTTGGATAATCATGATATCTAACTAATTAAAGCTGTAATTATTATTTTGTTATCTGTGTTAAGCATTATTTTAAAAATACTTTAATGTGAACTCTATAATTATATACAAAAGCAATGCTTTTTAAAGGTCAATAATACGTTATCCTCCTTTTATAAATAATCAAGAAATATGTCTTGTATTCAATAAAATAATTTTGAAGCATACTGTGTTTATTTTTAATTTCACTCTATAAAAGAGATTTAATTAACATTTAGTGAAAAGGTGTGTAAAGGAATTACATTTAGTGATTTATTACATTCAAAACCTTCCTCTACTTATAGTCATTTTTTCTTTAAATGCACTAAATTATATAGATGGGTGACATGTATGACAAAAATAAAATTTCTAATCTTGGAAGAAATTTATGTAATTAAATAATTTTTCTAGCTTCTCAGCTTATAAAAAATTACATATCCATTAAAAATTTTTTATTCCATACAAAAAATATATTTTGCACAAATTGTTTTCATTATGAAAAAATATCTATTTTAATATATTTGAAGTTATTCTTTGCTATACTTATCGAAATGTTGATGCATGCGCAAATTGTACTATTACTGTGCATGCGTAGTTTAGGAATCACCCGACGCGTTCTTCCCTAATAGCATTTGAAACTCCAACCAAGATGGCGACAATGGTTTCAATCGGACCTAATGCATTTGATAGGATATGCCCCCTCCACTACTCCTAGCTCTATGGTAATAACAATTATTATTTGTAAAAAACACAATAATGATAAAAAAAATTTCTCAGACTTTTTTTTTTTTTTTTTTTGAATTCAACAATTTCTGATTGATTATAATACTAAAGTTTCAATTTTTGAAATTTGAGAAAACTAATTTTTAAATATATGAGAAACAATATAAATTTGAAGGCTTACAAATGAAAGCTTTCATTTGTAGACAGAAACTTGTTAAGATTTGAATGTAAAATTAGCAAATTTAATTTGAATTTATAATATAGCAAAACATCTTTTCAAAGAAAATTTTGACCTTAATTATTGTAATTTAAACTTAAAACTCAAACTCTTTTTGAATTAATCATTTATATATATAACCACTGAAGATTAATTTTATAGTTCTCAAGTAAAATATTAATAAGAATTTTTAACAAGATAATTGAAGTCTTTATATAATGAAATATAAAGTTAGTTTGAATAAATGTACTTTCTTCTGAAACACAATTAACCTACAGAACATATTATTAATATTAAATTTAGTAATTTAAAATAAAATATATGGATAAAATAATAAGAAGTATACATGTAAAAAATATATTTCATTTTATATACATAAAATAGGGAATTTTAGCATATAAAACTAGAGTTTTTCTTTTAGTAGCTTTAAAATAAATTACATAACATCAAAGAATGAATTAATCGTATATTCAGTTGATATTTGGAAGTGCTCATCTTGTAAAAATAAAGGATTATCAGGATTTCGTACAATTAGAACAATATTTAGACCAGACTGACTGGCAGCAAAAAGTTCTGAAATGAAAAATATTTAAATTTACTGCAACACTTCATTATAGTATTTTAATTACATTTAATACAGTAAATCATCAAGTAAAAATTATTTAAAATAAAGGTAATTTATAATTCATACAAGCTATTTTAAACATTGTTTGATTTTAAAATATATATTCAAATCTTTAACAAATTAATTAGTAGAAAATTCATATTTCAATAAAAATAACAAAGGTGCATACAGATACAACTAAAAGCAAAGAAAGAACTGACAGCAAAAATGGTGCAAATATTAATTTGTGAGGAGGTAATATTAGTGTTGAAAATAAATGTAATAAACATGAGAATTTAAATCTCATGATGCATTATTTTCTCCATTTTTATACACTTTCTTTATGATTAAACTATTTAATCATAAAGAAATTTGGATGCTAATGACAAATATGCAGATTATCAGGGGGACAATAAAAACAGAGAATAAAGCATAAATAAAACATTTAATACATTATAGTTTTCAATTTATATGAATGTTTTCAGTTCTATATGAGATTTATAGAATTATATGCAAATAAAAGTATGCCATAATTAGTTATTTCTAAAATCATAATTCTGATAGCTTTAAAACACTGTTAAATTTAAGAGAATTTTTTAAATTATTGAGAATCGAATATAAATACTCAAAAATCATTAATTTTCAAATACAAATTTTGCAATTTGGAATATTGAAGTTGTATGTCTAATGCCATAAATTATGTTCTTAAATATAAATTGTACCTTGTGGATTATCTGAAAAGAAAACAGTTTCAGCAGGTAATCTTTTAGTTTGTTCACAAATTCTAGAGTAACTTGTGGGGTCCAATTTTGAACCAATTGTTGTATCAAAATTACCATCAATATACTGAAAAGAAAAGGAATTAATAAAATACTTCAGCTAAATAAACTCAAAGCTATTAATATCAGTTAATAAAAAAAAAATATGAAATTTGTTAGTATCTTAAATATTAAATAAAGTTTTTCCTATACTTTAATAGCAGTAAATATTCTGTTTGAAATAAATATTTGTACAATAAAAGCTTAAAAATTTAATAAATTGTTAAAATTCAAACACTTTTTTATTTATACAATGAAACAAACAATTTTTATTTACATAAAAAATAGTAATGTTATTAAAAATAATTAGATGCAGAATACTTAGCATTGAAAATTTATTATTAAAAATATGAATGTTCATTATAGTTAAATCAAAAATACAAAAAATTGTGCATAAATAATATTTATCATATGATGGCTATAATACAAATGATATTCCAAATTATGCCAATATATAACTGATTCATATGGCTGGAATTATTTATTTTTTGATATAATACACAGCTGATTTAACAAGTATATATTTTTTTTATATTACGCAGGCATTTTTAGCAATGTATTAAAAACATTTATATTACTCACTTCCTCTATATCACCATGCATACTG
This sequence comes from Latrodectus geometricus, assembly GCA_026290005.1. Taxonomy (NCBI): domain Eukaryota; kingdom Metazoa; phylum Arthropoda; class Arachnida; order Araneae; family Theridiidae; genus Latrodectus; species Latrodectus geometricus. The sequence goes on from JAPDSC010142856.1 coordinate 24,616, forward strand.
AATTTAAACAATAATCTTTGAGCTTCAACACTCCCATTGGAGTAAATGAAAACCTTTTTCTTTTGTAATTTCCATTGGCGTAAAGCACTTGGCACATCTTCATATACACTGCAATGGCAAAATTATTAAATCAGAAATAAACAATGAAAATAATACTGATTTTAAAATAAGTCACAATATTCTTTGATTTAATAAATCAAATTTATTTTTACACTCTTCTAAATGAAGGGTGGACAGACTTTCCTCATGAGCTAATTTTAATTT
>JAPDSC010142867.1:0-32694 GCA_026290005.1 Latrodectus geometricus
AAATAATTTATGAATCTCAAACATGTATTTAATACCAAAATATATTTCAGCTTACTTTGTGCAAAATATATTTTGGTATTAAATACATGTTTGAGATTCATAAATTATTTGATAATTTTACTTTTTAAATATTAACGTCACTCCTGGCATGTACAAAATGAACTCTTGCATCAAGTTCGCAATAGAATAAAATGCTCTACATTTTGAATTTTCTGTAAGTATAGATTGTGAAAACGCTTATGTCATTTCTAGTTAAATATGCCCCACAAACGTCATCTATAATTGAAGTCTGTACTTGTTTATTTTTTGGAGTATTCGCTGTGAATATTGATAAGTCTTTGATAGATGCTTTGACACTTAATAGAAGAAGAAAATTCTACGTATGTTAGATTTTCTTTCAATGTTTTGGAAAATTGGATTTAAGACCTTGTGAGAGCTGATAAATTTTTGCATCATAGTATTTTTTATGAAAATATTATACTAGGATTATAAGGAAATGTACATTATTTTAAATGGTTTTATTTTTCAATTAAATTTTACATTGAATTCTATTAGACAATAGAATCTTATAAGTTAAAGAAACTTTCTAAATATGTTAAAATGCAATTGACTTTTAAGTAAAATATAAATATATGTTACACATTAGGTACACTAATGTCAATTAAAATTTTTTGACTGGGAATAATTTAAGCTAAAGCAAGTGTAATATATTTGATATCTTTGTAAGCGAAATTTGTTGTACATATTTATTTGGAATTAAATAATCAAATATAATCCTACTTGAGGAAACATTTTACAAAAATATAATAGTTTTAAAGCAAGAGCATTCCACATTTCGTAGACAATAATTTTCCGATCATAGTGATCACTCGGTAAGCAATAACAAAATATTTACTGTTGTGAGAGATCACGATAAATTGTTAACCATGGCCGTTGTTGAAAATGTTTTTCATCAAATACAAATCCGTATAATACCAATAACATGACGTTCATATTTTTTTCATAAAAATACTATTCCGCAAACTTATGTTAAATGGTAGAACCACACACTGGATTTAACGTAACTGAAATATAGTAGCTACACTCAAAGTGTAATTAATGCGAACAAGAGGTGGTCAAATAGGTTATCATAGTTCTCTCATTTTATCACTCTAAATCCTGAGCCAGTATGACAATAGCGCCAATAATAATGCTATAAAAATCAGGTTTTATTTGAAATCAAGGCCTAATGCGCTGAGTAATTTACCATGCGTTGAGTAATTTACCTAATGCACTGAGTAATTTACCAATGCACTCCTGTCTGTGATGGGCATCATAAATAAGTGAAACCATGGTTGCCGAACTAACATTTCATACTCTGCATTTCATACGTGCAGATATTTGTTATTTTACAAAATAACCCCTTTTTTAAGATAATTTCAAAACGTCGCTTTACAATTCATACTGACAATATGCTTTATTAGTTATTGGAAATAGTGAAGCACGATTTTCCAGTGTGGCATTCCGTATGACTGCTTTGAAGTTATCGATTCCGTATTCTTCAGACATTTACTAAATTTGCAATGAGGAATCACAACATTGTATACTAAAATTCGGCCTTTTTTAAAGTCAGAAAAGTGATGCTAAGGAAGGTCATTATAAATACAACTTATTTGACACTCATGGTCAGTTACGGTTTGTATGTCAAAACTTACTGTGCAATTACTTTATTTAAACGCATTACTCGTGTTGCCACCAATAATTTTACATGATTGCATTAAAAGATAGGCTTTAAAATAGTGGGTCATTTTTTAATGTGGATAAAATATAGCATATAAATTTGAAAACTAAGCATACAAATTTAAAATTATATAGTTTCTGATGTATATAGTTTCTGCCCATATAATTTCTGTTCATATGAATGTTTTAAAATCTGAGAATCAGGCAAATCTCATAAGGTTTCACGCGGACATTGATGGGTCGATTAAAGATATTGATAAATACATTCAGTGGTGCATTTTCAATTCCCCCTTTCAAATTATTCCTTAGCGCTTATGTATTTGAAATAGAATATTTTTCAATAGGTGATCACTACAAAACATCTTTTTCCTTTTAATTCTCAAAAACATTTATAGGTGACCACCAGCTAAAGAATATTACTTATCTAACATTAAATCAAGATATTATATGTAGTTGATATGTTTTAATATCTATGGATTAAATTTATCTTGATTAAACTTGCCTTTTTCTCCTAAGTAACGTAAACAGTCAAGGGTGATGAGCTTGTAGAACAATGCTGATGAATTTGATTTTGATTTCACTTTTAAAAACATGTAAAGAATATAATATAAATGCTATAAAGTTAGCCATTATCATAGAATCATAATGATTTTACTGACTCTATGAAAAAGAGAAGCAATGCGAATGATTGAAAATTTTTTGAAGCTTTAAATAAAGTACATTTTTGTAATATTTAAGTTTTTTTTTTAATTTTTAAATAGATTTTCTCTGTTATTTTCACATTTTTAATTAAAATATTTGTATCATTTATACATAATTATGTATAATGTTAATTTTTCAAGTTTAAGTAATTCATTTAAAAATCCCTTGTAGTTATTTAATTGTAGTTACTAATAAAGTAGATGCCTGAATGCAAAACAGTTTAAAAATTCAAATATTTCTACCTTCATAAAAAAAATCTCAACTTCTCTTCAAAGACAACACATTTCATATCTTAAATCTTTCTGACCTTATGGTAGGAATTTTAATAACGCTCTTAATATATTTCTTGATAAAATTAAAATAGATGTTGAATGTGTGTTTTATTTATCAATGTTATATCTTTAAAATTTCGCTATATCTTCATTAAGTATAGAAAAAAACCGATTGTAGAAATTTTTATATATTTATATTTATAATCCAAAAAAATATTTTCAGTTAAATTTAATGTAAAAAATATCTAGATAAAATAATAGCACATTTTACATCTTATCAAACAAATTAAATTTGTTTATTCTGTAATAAACCTATCTGTTGACAATAATAAAAATCAATGTATTTTTACAAATCAAACTTTTATCTACTTCATAATTGAAAAAATATTCTAAAAAGCATAATTACACATCAATACATCATTTTTAGAGTACTTAATTTAATTTTGATAAATAACTTTTTAAAAGCATTTCAAGTATTATAGTTATATAATGGCTTAAATAATCAAAAGAAGACATTAAAAAAATATATACATAAGTAGAAAACTGTCTGACAATATTTTCATCTTTGTACTGCAGAAATTCTGGTTCACTAAAATTTTATAGAAAAAAGCATGTGTATCGTTGTGAGTAAAGGTTGTATCCGATAATATCAAAGTCTCCCACTAGGAAAAACAAGCAGCCCACATACAACTCAACTTCAGAGAATATTTACGATGTGGCAATATAAGTTTGAAATGTACAATAAACAATTCAAAAGAAATCGTTATGATATGTCTGCACTTGAATTTTTAATATTCATTTTTTGCGAATATATTTATTGATACTCTGTTTTGCAGGGGAAAATGCTGAAAATTTCTTTGATGTTCCAGATACCGTATACACTTTTTAAAATTACTTGTTATGATGCATGGAAATATATTTTATAAAATGTATATTCATGGATGTATCTCTTTTATCTTTTATTTATTTTCCCCTGAATATATTTCAGGACAAGAATATATAATAAGCGGATACACATGTAATAAAGTGTAGTTCTTTATTTTATATAAATTAAATAAAATAAAATACCACTTCTTAGGTTATTGTTTTTCTTTGAATCTAAAAAATGAAAACAAATCAGAAATTTTTTTTAATTACAAGAGTATTATCAATTTAAAGTTTTTAAACTGAATACTTTTCACACGTATTATTTATATATTAAATACAACGATATATTATAATGAAACTAATTAAAATTTGGATTACACATGAAATTTTAAAAAATCATGAGTGTATTCTTATTGATATGTTAATGTATTTAACTTTTAAAATATTTTCAAAGCTTGATATTAAATAATTGTAATAATAGTGATAATTTTTTTATTAATTATAAATAATTTATATATTTAACAATTATAATTACAATAATATAATATAATTGAAGAAGGAAATACATAATTTTGCCACAAATATTTAGAAACTGTTTGGAAATATTTTTTTAGGAGAAACAGTTAAAATTCCTTTGGTTATAAAGCATTATTTTTCTTAACATTTAGGTTTTTTTTAACAAATATTATCTTTGTCTTAAAAAAGTACTATACTTAATATTTTTGTAGGTTACAAACTCCGATTACCAACGAATTACTTCAGCTTAAGCCTTAAATTATTCCTAGGCAACATGCAGAAGCATTTTTTTTCTGATTCCCTTGCAAGGGATGAAGAAGGGATCATAAATCACTTTGACAGTGATTTCCATTATAAATAGACTTCTTAAGAAATAAAATGTAGAAAAATTTGCAATTTTCAGAAAACTATTCAAATGAAGAGGATCAATGACGATTAGACTATACATTATAAATTTGCATAATCAATGGATACCCTAAAATTAAAACAGTATGTAGTATTTTATTTCCAAAAAATAATCTGCTTTGTAAGTTGTATATTTTTAAAAAAGTTTTTTTTGTTTCAGAGCTAATTTTCTGTCAGGAAAATTGTGAAAGACATCGACATAATTTAGATTGAAATTTATATTTTTTATTCATTATTATTTCTTTTTTTTATTCATTATTATTTCGTGTTCTTGTATATTTCCATAGAAGAGGGGAAGTTTAGGATTTAAATTTTTAGATATTCGTTATGTCATGGTAAATCATTTTATGCAACAACTTCTGAATTTATTTATATTATGTCTCATCGTTTTTTTTTTTTAAATACTTTATGATTTCGTTTTTTAATACAATACCTTAATAAATTATTTTGTTTATTTCTTCGAAATCTTTTTTTCTAATGGAGGGCAATGGATGATTGACATTTTGCTACAACAAAGCCGGAAACTGCTATTCATTTAGCGTTACCCGGCGGACACTTGTGAACCAAGTCATGGAGGCGAGAAGCATTACCCATGTTACACCACCACAAATTCATTTATAGCATAGGCCACATTCATCCATCATCTCAAGAAAGACAAGAAACACAGAGAAAGAACGAGAAAGTACATAAATACCCGAGCCAGGATACGAACCCAGGTCCTCCCCATGCGTAGTCAGATACGCTAACCATTAAACAGGGTAGACGGTTCTTCGTAAGGCTCATTATTTCTTAAAAACTTAAAATTATAAAATAAACAATATATTACCAGTCGTGATCAGTACTTGAAAGCACTGCGGCAATCAGCATATTTATTCTTAAAAAATTAAAAGTACTGTTTTATAATATTATACTGAAATAATTTTATAAGCTAACATTTTATATAATTTTATTATGTTCCTTAATAAATTGATTTTATGAAAAATAAAAAACTAGGAATCTATGTGTCTGATTATATTTTTTTAAGTAAACATTTTATTATTATGTTATAAAAAGGTAAATATATATATATATATATATATATATATATAAGTGATTTTTAAAATAAAAGGAATTATATATATAAGGCCTTTGAATAATGATTTCAACTATGGTATTTTAATGAAATAAATGAATAGAATAAATTTTTAAGAACTTGAAGTATTTGAAAAACATTTATTTAACGGTAACAATATCGTCATTAGTTTTTAAGGTATTGAGTAGAAATAACTTAAAACTTGCATACAGTTAAAACTTTAAATGTCCGCATGAAGTGTATGTTTTTAGAATGAGAGAATGAGTCTCTATAAATGTTTAGTTTATTTCCATAGATAATGGTTGAAGTTGTCTTTCTTTAAATTCTTATTTTATCTATTAGTATTGAGCAAAATATAATACAAAAAAAATTTAAAAATTAAATTGTCTGGAGTTCTATTACTATGATTAAAATGAATTGCATATAATTTTCTGAATTATAAATTTTCCATTTAAATAATATACTTTTAATGTCTCTTTAAAATTTTTTATTAGAATATAAATATTTTTTTAACATGTTTAACAATTTTTAATAATTAATAAAGATTGTCAAGCATGTACATATATGGTACAAGAAAATAATATGTTAGTTTGCTTTGGTTTTTTTAATTTAATATGCTTTAAATAAACAGAAAGAAATTCACACCTTTTTAATTGGTTATTTCTGTAATCGTTTTACAAGAAATTTAATGCAGCCCTTTACTTATTCTAAAGCACTGCAATCATGTTGAAATAATATTCTGTGAAATATTTCAATTTTACCGTAAATTTATTGAAAAATAAATTTTAATAAATAAATTAACATGTTTTTTTTTATTTCTTTTATCTTATTCGAACTCTAAACACATATATTTTTTAAAAGAAATTCAACATCTCTATGGATTTTTATGGTTCACATAAAAATGGTGACATATTTTCTTTTAGGGACTTATTCAATACTATACTTCAATATGCAAAGAATGTTGTGTATGACATGGATATGAAAGAAATCTTATTTTTATATTTTGATTCATACGTGTTTTCAAGATCTCTTCCATATTTAAACCAGTTTTCAAATATTTTATATATTTGTCCAAATGTAAGAAATCATTTTTCATAAAGTACAAATGAAAAATGCTTACGATTTTAGATTAAAATTGCTGGTGAAGATAGTAAAAATATGTGCATTTTCTCATAAATTTATCTACAGACTTGATGTAATTTACAAAGTTGAATTATTACCCCAAATTTTCCTAGTTCATTTAATAGTATTCCTTTTTAAATCTACATATAAAATAACATCAATTACGAAATTAATTTTAAAATTTATGAGAGTATTATTTGTTTTGAAATTTTAATTTATTCCAATGACAACATCTTTAATTTAAGAGAGGAAACTAAAAGAAAATAATGATATTAAAATTACTGTATAACATATAATATTTCTAAATTTTATTATCAAGTCTTTGAAGTAGAAATCTAGAAATTATCAAAGTATTTGAATCAAAATAAAAAGCAATAAAATTTAGAATACAAGGATTTATGATTTGTATAATTTATGTCACATGGAAATTTTAATAATCACAAACACATTTTTCTTGCATTACTTTTAGAGATTTGTTCTCAGTAAATATTCAGAGATTAAATTCAAGCAAAACCTCTTTTAAAAGAAAATTTTAACTTGAAATTAAGAAACTTTTAACAATATATTTTAATGCATTTTATTTCCTAAAAGTTATTTTTAATTGAAATCAATATTCAATTATTAATATTAATATTCAATTATCAAAATCAATATTCAAGTATTATGTTGCATTTTGACGATACTTAACCTGAGTAGTGTATCAACAGTACGATGAGCCCATTTTCGTTGTATTGTTGATAGATTATTGACAATTTAAATCATTTCACCAAGCAATAAAATATGTGAAGATAAATTTTATCATTTGTATAATACTAAAAAACTCTAAAAAATTTCTAAAAAATTCTATAAGTACAGACGTAAATAACAATATACTGAACAAAATTAATCTTTATTAACCTGAACATGGAGTCGAATAGAAATTTATTTGGCATACCACAACTTTAATATTCTACTATGATTCCTCACTTATCGTAACTGGCAAGATTTAGATTGTAAATCACTCAACTATTGATCAATGAATTTTAATTGGCAAGAGATTAAAAGAAAATCAAGCTTTAGATATGTGTAAAATGGAAATATTCAACATTCTTTTAAAACCAGGTTATCCACTACGTGGAATTAAATGTTTTTGTTAAGAGAACTCAGAGCACACAGTGAAGACAACACATGGAGAGTAATCTCCAGTCGAGATGTTATATTAGATATTCCTCAAAAATATAAAATTTTAAAGTATATTACAAAACGTCTAAAGTAATTCGTTTGTTTTCTTGTTCAGTATTTTTTGTAATGGGTATTTTTCACTTATCTTCGGGACTTTTAAATAGAACTGATTGCTCATTTTGTAACATCATTAATTAAATAAGTAAATTAGCCTAAAATTTCTATTCACTCCTGGAAGAATGTGAACAAAAATCATCTTGATCCACTTGATAATGTATTTTAGAAGTACATGCACTTATATTTTTTAATTAATTTTTATTTCTCTAGTTATATGAACTGAATTAACTAAACTGTATTGTAGAATATTTTTGAATGTGTAAAAAAGTGCGTGGATATTTCATGAAAAAAACAGTAAAGGAGCAATTGAACTTTTCTATTAGTGTTTCATTCAAAATTTTGAGATTCTTCTTTATGTTCTTACATTAACCATGACATCATTATGCAATAAATGTTATTTCAATAGCATCTGATTATAAAGAAGCCTAGTTGATAAATGACTTATGAAAGAATGCAGGTTTTCTTTTTCTGTTAATTCTTATAAGCTGGAAGCATTAATTCAATGATATTATAGAACGGTTTGCATCTTCTTATGGAAGTTCTTGCTTGTCTCTACATTTCTTGTTACTTAAAACCTTGTTTATCCCATAACAATGCTAAGTATTTTCTTACTTGTATAAATCTTTTGTTACCGTCCTTTTAATATTGGACGAGTTTTATCTTACATTGCAATTTTTCTATATGACCTTATACCACCCGGGTGATACGACTCGTCTTCTTGAATTTGATTCAGGTTTTCAAGTTTGCTTCATATTTTTTTTATGTATTAACAAGTTCTTTACACTTTTAACTATTTGCTGACAGATTTTTGTACTTCAGATTTTTGTACTTTTCTCGAATCTTGATTTGGCTGTAAATTACTAGCTTGCTTTGTTGAAAGTATTACTAGCTTGAAATGTTACAGAACATTTTTTTTTCCTTTTTCAAATATTGATTTTCCCTAATATTAAACATTTTTAGTAAATAATATTTTTAACAGAAATATATTATTTCAATTATTTTAATTTTAAGATTATTTAAGAATTGTTTACAAAAAATATAAAATTAAGCAAATTTTATATTACCTATCTTTAATATGGGAACTTCAAAGCATAACTTTTGATATTTTAAAAAAATGTACAATTTATATGATAATGAAATTAATAATACCGGTCATATTCATCTAATTTTATTTATTACACTTTTAAAAATATAGATAGGCACCCAGAGACAAATTTGTAAGCATTAAATGGACTTGTTAATCCATTTAATTTCACTATTTTATAAAAAAAATACAATACGTTATTTTACAAACGTTAATTTATTTAAAAATACAGTGCTAATTTGCTTTCCATAACTAACATTTCCAAATTTTGTATTTTTGGCAATAATATTTATGCCTTGGCCATGCTTTCTTAGAAAAGGACTTCAATTTCTTAATAATATCTAAAACAAGAAATATATTTAAAAAAAAATTAAAGCCAATTTGTATTTAGATCAACAAAGAATATTTTTATTTTAATTATTTTTTATTAAATTTCTCATTGTTTATTTGTGAAGTAAAGGTAGATATAGTTAATCAGATCTATTTGTTCAGTTTATTTCTTCGATTATTTTTACTTTTTGTAAAGCTTTGAAAAGAAAACATTAAGATTATAAACTGAGGCCCTATCAATTTTGCCACTGTATAGGCAATTATTCTTTGCAATATATTGCAGTAAGACGTTCATATATATTTTTCATTCATTTTTTTTAAATTAGAAAAAAATTCTAACACTCTCCCTTTCACGTCCACACTTACCATCTCTCTTACTAAATTATTTCAAAACCACAAAAATGAATTTTAAAAGGAATTAATAAATTCATTTACAAGATAACAAAAATAAATAAATTTAAGAAAGTAAGAAATGTAATATTGGAGGTAGCAACTATTAATGCCAATAGATGGCACCACAACACAAAATAGTGTTTTGTCCCACATTAAACCAAGATTAGTTAATTAAATTTAATTAATGAATTATAAATTTGAAAAAACCATACCAACATCAAGTGTCATTCATTAAAAATTGCATTTCATCTTGAATGGATGAAAAATAAGTAGCGTATAAAAGACTGAAAATTTGAACAAGATATATATCGAGAGGGCGTGAACCAATAATAGGAATTTAAAAAACAATCTTATAATGTTATAAAATGAATAAGTTACTTCTTAACAAATAAAAAAAAACCTTCATTTCAAAAAATTTTTAGTATATGTACATAAGTAAAATTTAAAAAGGAAAATTTTGTGACATGATAGCGTATGGAAAAATATCTTCCTCTCTAACTTTGCCAACATGGGTTTCAAGACTACCAAAGACGCAAATTATCAAGGTATCTATTCATTTTAAAATATCTTTAGTTCCACAGTAAATGCGAAGGAGAATTTTGAGATTTATATTCTACTGTTGTCTCCCTCTCATGATTGTAATCCAAATTAAAGAGAAAACTACCTACATTGCTGGATTTAGTCGAAAAGATAAGCTACCACAATTACATATTTTGTATGAAATATATATTACAACAAGCTTTATAAATGAAAAAGTTCTCATCATTTTATATTTTAAAAAATTATTACTTTTTATAAAACAATCAAATTAAAATAAAACTATCAACAAGAATTCCTGTTCATTAGTTATATAGAATTGAAGCTATATGGAAGAAAATTCTTTGCAGGATTTCTCAGATTTTTTTAAGTAATTTCTTGGGAAAAATTATGATTCGTTACCAGAAATTTCACCTTGATTTGTTTTACTTGGGAAAAATAAAACCATTTCTTGTAAAAAAATGTGGGTTTGATTAATTAAGTAAATTTAATTCTCTCTTAATTGGCTCGATATAATTTAAGAGCTCTCAACTATAACATGCACAAAATTTGTTTACTTTTATTCTATTTTTTCAAATTTTATTTTTGAAGGATAAAATTAAGAAAAGTAGAATATTTATTCCTAAAATCATAATTATTGCTTATATAATATAATTCCATAATGAATTTAATTAGTTGAAAATGATTTTGCGGAGAAAGGTTTTCAAAGGATTTAATGTATTATAAAAAAATAATATTTTATCTTAAATTATTTTTTATTTCAATTATTTTATAAAAATAACAATATATTTAAGAATAGATCATATTTCCAATTCTATGAGTATAGAGAAATCAAAAACTCATTTTTTTTTAAATTATTATGTTGCCTTATTTAAACATTTCGCTAACAATTAAAAATTTTTAAAACTTCGGCAGCATTATTATCCTGATCACAGTGATGAATAAAACACATTTATTATTATCGTTTATGTAATATACTTCCATAACGCTAATGATAAGCGCTAATGGCACATGTGGATTGTGATAAACACTAATGTATTAATAATAATAATAATTTATAATAGTAATAAATAGTAATGTAATAATAATAATTTATAGATTTATTCATTTTTACACTTCTTTGTGACAAAGGCTCTTTAATATAATATTATTATTATATAGATTAATAGAGGCATAAAACGATACATTTTGCAATGAGATATAATTGTTATAGTTTAAAATGTGCTAACATGGTACAATTAGCTTTCAAAATCGTAAAAATAGATTCATATTAGAGCTGAAAAAAATCATTAATAAGATATTAAAATTACAAAAAATCGGAAGATGCACATAGTATTGCATTATTCTTTAAAGGAATCAAACTGAAAAATGATTCAAAAACCACAGGTAATTTTCAATTACAAGGAATTTGAATTAATCTTCTTCTTTGATTAACCCTTAAATAAAACCTATATTTCTTAGCATTGATTAGTTATAGAGCAAATTTCAAGAAAAAATTTTAAAATTGATTGATCTGGAAACAATTCTCTATTCAAAATTTTATAAATTGCTCAATATTTCTATTCCCTAAAATATTGTTATTTCTTAAAAGTTACTATTCATTCAAGAATTTTTTAACAGAATAATTTTCCTAGATCTAATTTTTCTCAATCAATTAAATTTTAATGATTTATGAATCAAATATGTTTGAAACTCAGAATTATTACTTTTTTTACTTTTTACTTTTCCATGCATCATTTATAATATTTTTTGATATTTTACAAATTAAAGCTAAAAATAGTTTTTAACTAAAAATAATTGTAACTTTAATTTTAGTTAAAATTACAATTATTAAAGAATAAAAACTTTTTTTTATTTTATTCAGTTAGTTTTCCTCAAGTTTGGATGATGAAAGAATAAGTTCAAAAAAAGTTAAAAGAGAATTATAAAAAAATAGTAATATAGATTACAATATCATGTTTTCATCCAGAAAAAATTGTGTGACTGTTTAATATAAATTTACAAATAAAATATTCACACAAAATTTCCTCATTAATGTTATAAGATTTTAAATTTTCCAAACTTTCAGATTTCTTTCATTTTTAAATAATAATAATTTGGTGAATATTGTAAATAACTCAAGACAGTCAAATGTATAATAATTAAGTTTAAACTTATTATAATTTCTGCCTAAGTCATGCAGTTATAAACGAATTATTTATAACTGCTGGGAGGAAATTTGCTGGAACATACACATATTTGTATGCGTGAGTTAGTTTTTGAAAAAAGTAAAAATTCGCTTACTTTAAAAAATTCACATGCTAATGTTCAAACTGTGTCATAAAATTTATAATGTATGACAGAGTAAAATAAAAATTATTTTCTTAATTTTATTTTTATTTCGTATTTCGTTTTATAAAAATAAAATAATGTATTTTAAAATTTATTAAATAGAAAATTTTAATAACTTTTTAGTTGCTTCATACTTTTAGTGATAAATATATTTTGAAACTGAAAATTTATCAAAATATTTTATGCCATTAAACTATTATATGTGAACGTGAAGTACAATGTTTGAATTTAAAAATATTACTATTTTAGTAAAAAAATAGTCTTACCATGGATGTTCAAAACTATAACCATGAGAAGTTTGTAATTGTAGTGTAGTAAATTAACAACTTTGGTTTTATTCATGTTTGTCATAACTTTCCAAAAATGTGCAAGATTGATCAATTGTTGAAATAACTAATCTAAAGTAACATAGATATGTCATGTAATTATTAGCTTTTTTATGATGATGTAAATCATTTCTCAGTGTTTCTTTAATCCAGAGGTAATATACATATGCAGCAATTTTATATTTTTATACTCAAATAGTTTTTTGTTAAGCTCATTAACAGTTATGAGGGTTAAAATCTTAAATTTAGAAGCAACATAGTATGCAAAATTGATCTAAATTCTCCTTACACCCGTTTTTCTTTTAAACTAAGCCCCTTTTATAATAAATGTTTATTGAAAAGTAGAGAATTTTTGCTAACATTTGTCTGATTTAATGCCACGCAAAAATACATTGTATAAGCAAATGTCTGTTTTAAGGCAATAAAACATCTACTTGGAGAGGCATTTTTATTTAGGTTTACTTTATGCATTATAAAAGGAAAAAACCCCGAAATTCTTCCAAACACTCGTCTCGAGAAATACACATACAGAAAATTAAAGCATTTCTTAACTCCCTTATTCAACATTAGTTGTTCTGAAACACAAATCCACTCTCTTTTAAAAACACTGATAAACATAGAGGTCTAATATCAATCCATAGTAGGTGCTCGTGAATACCTCCATATCAATATTTTATATAAGCAGCAAACTAATTAAAGTTAGGAAAACAGTTATTGAAAAGATAATAATTAGGTCCAAAAAAAGTACAAGTAGTATAGGGTTTGCAGACTGTTAAATAATGAATTCTGTATTTTTTCTTGGTAAATTTTAACTCCCTTGACTTAGAAACTAATCAGTTTTCAGTATTTTGTTGAAATATGGACGCCTGAGAGGGAGATAATTCTGACACCGGTGTGAAGTTTTTCAAGGTTAGGAGTAGCTTATTTTTTTTTAATCCTTAAAATTCAGCAAGACTTAATTAAGAATAGATGAAACCCCACATGTTCTTTCTAGAACATTTAGAAAGATATTTTGTTACAATTTTAAATGAAAAATGTTTCATAGTTTAACCTTCTGCCTAAAGATATATTTTTTTTACAAAAAAACAGTTACAAACTAATTATTGAAAAGAAACTGTGCCCTTAATAATTTCATAATACAATTTGAATTTTTTTATATTGATTTCAACAATGAAAACAATTTTATCTTAAACTGTTTAAGGTAAAATTCAATAACTTTTATTATTTTGTTGCTTTTAAAACGCTGAAAAATAATTAAACAATAACATATATTTTTATTTATTGAAGAAGATAAAATATTTATTTTAAAGAATGTAAATAATCATAAGAAAAATAAATATTTGATTACAAATAAGAAAAACGATAAGTAACAAAAAAACAATTTTCGGTTTTTCTTTTGAAATTTTGTGAATCAGTAATTTAAATCGAAAAAAAAAACTTTTACAAATTTTATATTTCAATTAGTTTAGTGAATTGATGAATTGAGTTTTTGTTTGTCAAATAAACATAAAAATGCATGATATATGATATTTATAATTTTTTGTTAATTTTGTATTTCTATATAAGTTTTTTATGAGTAATGTGTTTCTTTATAAGATTTTAAGATTTTTTTATTAGATTTAATATATTTTTAATCGTGTGTATTTTTTATTAGATTTAATATATTTTTAATCGTAATATTGGTGAACAGATTAGAAGCAAATTATGTTAATTTCTAGATCAGTGGAATTAAAATTGAATGCTTGAAAAAGGAATCTAAAAAATATAATTTTTCTGCACTTTTATATTATTATTTAGTTTTATCCTTGGAAAGAAATAAAATTTACATTCTTTTAATAAATTTACATTCGACATAAGCATTCATTTGTATTTTAAAAATAATATTATTTGCATTAGATGTTTTATCAGTTTGCTACTTTCATCTAACAAATCATTGAAAAAAATAATTTAATCTTAATTTAAATATTATTATAATAATATAAAAATATGTTACAGAGAATATTATTGTGTTATTAAGAACAATCTAAAGTTTTTTTGGATGCTAAATCTTCGGAACATTATCCACTTCTGATTTCACAAAATATATTTAAAAAAAAATCAAAAATAATTTTTTCACTTAAATTACTTAAGGAATCAAAGATAGATAAAACGTGATTGAAAAATCTTTGACAAAATAAATTTGTATAATATCTTTACATATTGTCTCTTTATTATTTCATTAAGCAATAAAGATATGCAGAAATTATGCCAATTAATAATTTTTGTTTCTTTCTGAGAATGTTTAAAACGTTTTTTACTTTGATGTGTATGTTTAAAAAATAATCATTCTTACGAATTGTTTACAATCGCTAGACATTATTTTGAAAAACACATTTTGCAACACATTAAAAAATAATGAACTGACCAATAAATTGAAATTTGTTGTAAAATACATTCATAAATTATTAAAATATTTAATAAAATATCATGAAAAAATTTTATTTTAGTATTTAAAGAAAATGTGTCATTTAAATACTCTAACAAATAATGAAAAATATTTTTTATTATTTTAATTAAAATGAATAAAAGTTATTAATGAATTAACTATTTAATAATAAACAACTGTTTTTAGGCTCATTAAATATACTCACATAATTTGGCACAAAACCTGGAGAATGAATAGATGTTATAAAAGCTAAAATAAATTGATTTAATAAATTAAAAGAAATCTTCATAAACATTTCCCATAGTAGATATTATTTTTTGATATCAGTTTTATAAAGTAATTAACGAGAGTAATATCACTGTTGGGTAAGTGGATTTTGTTATCTGTTCTTAGAAAAAGACTAATTAAACTAATATTTTGAAAATAGTCATTCATTTTTTTTATTTAATATTGATGATTATTATGGCAAAGGTAAATTTACTGACATTTGAAAGCGGTTGAAAAAGATATAATATTTTGAATAGGAACTATTTTTTATATAATTCTTTAGTTTCCAGAATCTTTATTTAATGTTCAGAAATTAATAGGCATTGCAAATATACTGTAAGTATAAAAAATGTAAAGAACTGTAAAAAACAAATATAGAGTTGGTTCTGTTTAATCTTTTCACTTCTGTTAGATTTTTGTGAATGAAATTGCATTAAAATATTATCTGATCTAATATGATATTACATAATCTGATCTAATATGATATCAATGCAGAAAAACCTTTATGTTAAAGGAACTACCATTAATTTTAAAAGACGAATTCCTTTTTAACTGTTTTATCTTATATTTTTTAATCATTTGTTTATTTGTTTGTTAGCGCCATATTAATTTTTGTCTTTAATATGAAAATAAATTTTTATGTCAATGTAGTTGAAATTATCATTATAATAAATTATTTATATCGATATGCTTGAAATTTTGATTTATTGAAATTTATAAATAAATCAATTAATTATTTAGTAAATTACAATAATACTAAAAGTATTATCTTAGTATTATAGTAATTTACTAATAAATTTGTAAATAATACTAATTTTAGTACATTTTATTATAATACTTTTATTATAATACTAAAAGTATTATTTGCAAAATGTTGCATATTGAATCTTTAGTAACAGCAATGATGAAAACCAAAACCTTTTTTCAAAATATTCAATTACATATAAAAAATTATTTTGCATAATGTTGTCAATATTTGTTTTGATAATACATAAGAAATGCTTATTAATAAGGTGTGTTGTATCTGTGTGTATATTAAGTGAATTGGATTTTTATTTTTTAAATTTTTTATCTTTGTTATACACTTTTTTAATAGACTAAAGTGCAAATTGCAAATTGTGTACTAAAAAAATTTTTCCATATAAAAATATAACTCTGATGATAAAATATATAAAGTTTACGTGATACTTAACAATACTTTTCAAATCATTTCTTTTAATAAATTTTATTTCACTTCTACTTTCTAAACTTAGTAAACTAATTAAAATTGAAACTAATATATTGGATATTTGAAAGAACATTATAAATTTTCTAAAATTTAAGGACTCATATATTGGATAAAAGGCAGTGACTAACGTTAGTAGCTAATTTAATATAAGATTTTTATTAAATTAACTTTTATTTGATATAAGACTTTTATTAATTTAAAAATAAATTAATAATTTATAGTATAATAATTAGTCATAAATGGTAGACTTAAAGAAAGTAATAACTTTTTGTGTAATAATTGAATAATGAATAATTCAGCAAAATATTTAATCTGCTATGCAATATAATTTTATAATTTTAAAATGAAACTGAGCCATCACTGATATTTTATTTAATATTTTATAAGCTGATTAGATTTGCTCTATAATTTGAGTAAATTATCTGCTTCTTTCAACTTCTTTTTAACCTTTTTTTTTACGTTTTTAAATTTCGAAATCTTATTTCATAAAATTACCAACATTAACAATGATAAGACATTTTTTATTAAAGCTATTAATTCCAAAGAAAACCTAGATAAAATTCAAACTGTTATTGCTTAACTGAAGACATGAAAACAAGACCGTAATTGGCTAGTTTCAGCACGTCGAACTCATATTACATTTGTCAAATATAAGAATTTAAGTGCTTAAAAAATTCTTTTTTAACATTGTTTAATTTTAATAGGACGAAATGAGGCCAGCACGACCTCATTTCGTTGGATTGTTTTGGATGTATCTAATAAATATGGCTTTCCAGTGAAGTTCTGTAAACTTTGATGAATTAAAACAATTCATAATTGTTTTAATTTATCAATGTTTATTGAAACTTGAACTCATAATTAATAAAATTTTGTCAATAACAACTACAATAATATGAACTATACGGTACTCAGTAACAGTTCTTTGATTACCTGCTTTCAAGAACATATGTCATTCATACCAAGCAAGTAAATCTATTCAACTAATCAGCTCCTTTCATAGCATTGGTTTACCGTTTTAGAAAAGTTTTACTGCTAATTATTTATTTTAATACATTTTCTTTAATATCCTTTGCTACAAAATTTTAGATCTATATATGGTAATTTAGCACAAAATATACGTGAGTGGGAATATCAAACATGTGACTGTTATCTGCTTTCCAATTAAAATGTGCATTACAAGTATCCATTGTTCATTATTCTTAATCATTTACATATCACATTATATAATGCTCAAACTCAAAGTTTAATTACATTGGCTCAAATTTATGTTAGGTCTTAGTAATAGAAATCAAAATTACTCATTTGATATCAGTTAGAGATGAATTACTCATTTGCAAGTAAGATTGGAGACTTACATGTAGATGAGTAATTTATATCTAATTGGCAACACACGAGTAATTCATCATAAAAGAACGAATAAAGTGAATTACTCATCTGCATGTAAGACTGAAGCCTTACGTGCAGATGAGTAATTCCTCTCTGTTTTACATTAAATAGCACTTTATTTTACATATTGATGAAATTCAAAGATTTTAAGAAGTTTGTTTTACGTATTTTAATGAAGATAGTTTGAAATAATTTACGGATATGTATAGTATCTTGCATATATCACAATTCACTCTTCATGTATACAGAATTAGAAACAAATTAAACTGCTTTACTTGAATATCTCATATTTTTTTTCCATTTTGAAAATCTTAGTACAAATTTTAAAATCTTTATATAGTACAAAATTGCAATTCAGTGCAGGACTTATGTGATCATAACCTTATTTTGAGGATATAACCTGAGATGATTTTAAACATGATACAAAATTTGATTTTATTTGACAAGTGCATTACATATTCTGCAATTTAAGTACAATTTGAAATTTATTTGAATTTAAAAGCAAATTGTTTTTCTGCTTGGTATAAGTATCGGAAAATATTTTAAGTTAAATTTTAAGACTATGATTTCCTTATATACAATTTTTTTTATGTTTTAGATAGCAAAAAAAAATAAAAAAAATTTATAAATCTTTTACCTCCAATTTATTTAAATGATTATGTTTCCTGATTTTCTTAGTCAGAAGGCATTAACTTCTTATTTAGATTATTAATTCGATTTGTTTTTATTTAAAACTTTTTTTCTCGAATACCTGAAAATTTATTTATTCTTTTCTATGTAGAAATGATTTTCTTTTAATTATGTGATGTCTTGAGAAAATGTTTTCCATAATTTTAAGCAATTTTGATTTCAAGAATAATTAAAATTTTAAAAAGTGTTGAGATCTTACTTTTTGGTATTTTAATCGTTTTATAACTATATTATTATGAAATGAAAGTATCGATTATATATAGATTTATAATTGCTTAAAAACGCTTTAAATTCCTTTAGAGATTTTACACAGTGTTTGAAAATTTTAGTAAACATTCAAGATAAAATTTGTAAAAGGATAGATAAAATTATTCCATGATGCATAAATTATTTACATTTAAAATATTAATTTGGATATAGCTTCCAAAAGACTTTATTTGAAATAAAGACACAAACAATGAACCCAACTATACTTTACAGAATTATTTAAAAAATAATAAATGTAAAAATACTCATTTTTATTGGATTACATTATAAAAAAACCAAGAGTAAGTTTACAAAATCAGTTTCTAATTACTTATTTGAAATTGCGTAACAAATAAAGAAAATTGATTAAAAATGCTCACAATTCCTGAAATTTTAAATTTTTGTACATCGATATCGATTAAAAAATACATTTTAGCTACACATTTTAATTAAAAAAAATACACTACAAATATGTTAGTTCATTAAATGCTATCTCTTAAATTAAAACAACAATTAAAGTTAATTTGAATTAAAATCATACATTCAAATTCTTCTTATTTTCCCAATTTCATTACTAAAACAAATAATATTTCAAACAATAAAGTTAACTGCCTTTAAGGAAAATCAAAAACTGTTAAACCATACTCGGCTCTAAAAAAACACAAATGCGATTATTTACTTTGTCAATATTTTTTCTTATCAAATTTTTTATTCCGACAAATTCTTGATAAAAAAATTTAATCTTTTATCTTCCTTAACTGAATTATTTTTAAAAAGAAGTGTTCGTTTTACATTGTTGAAACAATCTATTTCTTCGGAAATTACATTTTGGGAAAGATTGAATTAATCTTAGGTGATACTCAAAAGGAATCAGTTGGAAAAAAGTTATTTTCGTTATAAATTGATTTCTCGCTACGTGTAAGATTTGTAAAAGATTGAATTCAACAGAAAACCAATTATACTTGGATAACAAGTAGAAATATCTATATAAAACACAAGTCTAAAATACATGATACTACTCAAGTTACTATTTTATTAATATATCTATCAAAAAAGCTAATACATGGATTTCAAAAAGAGAAAGGGGTTAATAATGTTTGGACATAATACCATGTAAAATAACAATTTAAAATAAAATACTTTCTAATTTGAAAACTATCGTATATTTAATTGTCAATTATTACTAATACTAGTAAAGAATAAAAAGATTAAAAAATTATTAAAATAATGTAAAAATTATGTGTGTGGAAAATAATTAATACTATTTTATTTATATTTTAAAAATTTAACAAAAATACATCTAACAAAACTTTCTCTTTTTTTTTTTAAAAAAAAAGGTGCTATTGAGTCTTCTTACATACTACAGCATAATTTTTTGTTATGGATTTTAACATGTATTTTACAACTTTATTTCCCAAGTTCGACAAAAGTGTTTATTATGTCAAGCGATATTTTATGTCATTCTCTTGTTGTACGTTGTTTGAAATAATTTAATTTGCTTGAAATAAATTTTTACCTAGTCTCATAAAGTCATTCTTGTAAATATTCTTTTGAATTCCTTTAAAAACAGTATCCTTAAAGAAGTTAAAATCATAGGCTTATGTCTACCAATTCATTTCTAGTAATACGAATTCGGACAGTGAAGTGAAACCACGTATTTCCTTAGCTGACCTCTATGCCAACTGACAAAAATCTTCCAATAAATATTATTGTTATAGTAAAAATGGTTATTTTATCTTCTCTCACGTTGATTATCAATTGATGTCTTGATTCACTATCATGGCTGACTGTGTCATTTCTTATAATCTGCTTTAAAATTACGTTATTAATATATTGCTTCCATTGAATACTGTTTGTAGGTTTGATTAATTAAAATGCTTCTTTAAATCCTGTAGTATGATCTCTTTTCGTGTTCTTTAAATGCAAGCGCCACCTGTTGTAAACAAAATAAAATTTTCCAACTAAAATAAGATAAAATAATATTCAAAACATTTCAGCACAATGAGAATTCAAATTGGGAACATATATGTATAATGAATGAAAGAGAATAATTTTATTTGCAGCTGAAAATATCATTCATTATCAGCACACAATGGTATAAGATCTTCAAAACTGCTTTTGAAGTCAAGACTACATTACTAATTCAAGTAATTAAAAAGTTTTATTAATTTTTTAAAGAAAGCGAAGTTTTATATATTTATATTTATCCTATTATATTCATTCTTATCATTCCTTGTCAAAAATGTTTATGGTAAAAACTGGAAATTTGATTGTTTATAAATTAATAACTTTAGCTTCTAGGTTAGGTCATTATAACCTATACATATTTTAATTAAATGTCAAGAGGGGTTGTTAAATCATGTGGGGTTTATTAGAAAAAATATAATGGTCCAACCATTCAGCTTTCGTAACCTGAATTAGAAAAAAAAAAATTTGTGGGGAATTTGTAAGTTTTCACTCGATTCAGCTGCTCAGTATATTCTTGAGAATTCTCTCAAAACTGAAGAAAGCTAATTTATTTTATATACATTTACAGAACTAAGTTTCGTTTTAATAAAACGATTCAATATTTTTCTGAATAAAACATTTAAATGAAAAATATAATAAAATATTTCTAATAAAACAAACATAAAAATAAATTTTTAACGTCGAATGAAAAAAAAAAATTCAAATTACCAAACACTGCACATGTATATAACTTTATTTATATAAATTTTCTAAATTATTTATAAAACGATTTTTACTTGACAGGCAGCATCAATTTAAATGGTTTTGCATAAATTACAATTTATTAACCATTTAATTCATATTCTTTCAATATATATCAAAACGTTTTTTTAATTATCAATGTACATACTTTGTGTAGAGTAGCAATAATTTATCAAACGTATGCACCTATTTACATATATGACTAAGGAAAATATTTTTATAGAAACATCTTTGTAAGTAAAACAATATAAATAGCTCAATTCTCTTATTTCTCATTTTTCAAAGATTCATTGTTTGATGTCAAAAGATAGAAATTAAGAAAATGGTTGCTGCGATAGATTGTTTATTTCTACTTGTGCATTCAAATACTAGGAGCATAAAATAATGGAAAGATAAAAGGGAAAATGAAAATAGAGAGAACTTTTTTTTATTTTATTTTCAATTATGTTTCTCGGATGAGTAGCATTTTTGTATAAAAATTGAGATATTTTTTTGGAGGTACATATTTTATTACAAAACCTCCTTTTATACCAAAAATGTATTTTTTGTTTGAAATATTACTTAAATATATTTGTGAATAAATATACCTGATAAAAATTATTTTCTTATTTAAAATTAAATTATTTTTATCATGTAGTCAAAATCTCTTCCTTAATTTTTAGTTATAACTAAGACTAATGCTATCAAAATTTATTTAGATTTTTCATTGAACTATTTTATTACTTTGTTTAAGGCTATTATGTAAATTGGGAACTACACACATATATGTTTTGTAAAATTAAATTTCTTATTGTAAATTTAGTGGCTTTCTCTTAAATGTTTACTGTTCTTTTATGAAGAAGTAATAAAGGAGTTTAAGAATATATTGCTCCAGACTGTATTACAATATTTTTTATCAAAATATCTACCGTTAGTTTTGATAATCAAAATGATTTACAGATAAGACATTGTACATTAGTTTGTCGAGTATCATGAATTTCAACTTAATTTTATATGACAGAAAATTGGTAAAAACTTACTGTACGGTCGCTCTTGGCGGCGTTTTCAAAAAATTGTCAAACATCTTGCCAACTTCGCCAATTTCAACAAGCAAGGTCTGAAAATAAACAGAGTATTCCATTTTTCATTGGTCGGTTCCCGTTTTATCAACCACGTGTGTCCCTAAACAGTGTAAGGGATCATTGACTAAAAACAAACTATCCAGCGTTTTTGTTAAAATTGTTATGATATTGATCAATATGTAAAATAGTATATAAAGACATGAAATCTGTTTCAGTTGAATGTGTCACTCTTTTGGTGACAAAAGTATCATCTAAAGAACTTGTATTCCGTCTTTAACTTGTAAGAGGAACTACATCAATGTTTTTTTTTAGATTAATAAATTACTTTGATGTCAGTATTCCATAGGTATGTCACATTCAATTTCAAAACACACTCGGAAATATTCGTAATTTTTTTAAAATTCTTATTTATTGATGAAATTCTTCAAAAAATTTCTTTTCATGCGTATTTTTTAAATTAATTTTTTAATACAATTAATCTATATCGTACAAATTCAATTTTCGACAATAATTTATCCTTAGTAATTTGGGTGTCTCATGGTATGATACGCATTAAATAAATATTACTTTTTGGATGTCACGATAGTATATGTCATTATTTTAAGCCACAGTATGCTATGTTATACTATGGTCAGAAATATACTATATACTAATGCCATTGTCTATTTTAGACAAGATTAGAGAATACTATGTGCTAAATCTTCATTTATACTTATCTCTACGAGAAGGTTGAAGAATTTTCAGACATTTATATTATATAAGTTCATTTGAAAACTATAAAGTTACAACTTCACAAATGAAACACATTTCTAATATTTTCTTTATAAATACAAATATAAAAATACTTAGTTTATACATTTTGATGTTTCTTATCAATCGAAACAAAAATTTACATTGCATTACTGAAGAATTTTTGTTGATATTGTCTCACACATTGATTATAATAAATAGTACAGGAAACTTTATAGTCAAATTACCAGCTTGGTCATTGTTTCCAAAATATAATATTGTTTCAGTCACTGAAATCTGTAGTAAAATAATATTGATGTTATATGAAAGACATCCATACAGTTACACAATGTGATTTCATATTACAATTTTTTGAGTATGATTTATTTCTCAATTTGTACTACTACATATTTAACCAAATTGAAAAGTAGCACAAAAAATGTTTTACTTAAAAGTTTAAAATTACAAAATAGGATTTTATGCTACCCTTTTTTGTATACATTATCTTATTTTTCTAAAAGAACCGTACATAGCAAATCTAACTTAATATAGATAAGCTTATCTGTTTCCTTTTATGTGATTTCAGCATTTCTCTAGATAACTTCTCAATATAGTTGACACTAAGTCTATGTAGCTTGACACATTCACATCTTCTAGTAAAAATCAATTTCCTTTTATGTTAAAATAAACGATGAAATAGGAGCTTCAAGGAAATAATATAATTTTCATTGGTGAAATTCTTTCAGAAATATGAGTGTATATTATTGTAGAAAGTATTTGTCATGTGTAATATGTGATGGATGTCGTAGTGCAAAGGACGACAGGCTTACGATGAGACATAGGACTCCGATGAGATATGGGAGAAATATAGTCCACCGATAATAAAGAAAAAGGGAGAGGTGAAGCAGACCTACCCAAATGAGAGACATGGAGAAGACCAGTTCACGTGTAATACAGGAGCAATGTGATGATTAAAGGAGAGCCTAAAGAAAGGGGAGAAACTGTACTGACCTAACAAGGATGTAAAGGTTGTGAGTCTTTTTAATCTCTTCCTGAGGACCCTGGCCACAATGCTTCATAAATATGTTTTGATAAAATTTATATATTGTTAAGATAATTAATTAAGAATGTTAAATGTAGATATTTAAATTTTAATTGTAGAATAAAATGGTGTTATTATTTAGTTATAATGGTGTTATAATTTGTCTTTCTGATTTGTTCTCAACAAGTCTCCACTATTATCTAAGAGCCTGGGTTAGCTTGGTGTTTCTCATATATACCGAGTTTCCCCACAACCATGGAAAGATTTTTTTACTTACTACTTATAATTGATTTTAGCAATTGATTTTATACAAAATGTAGCAAAATTTGCCACTCTCTTTAATTTATAAATAAATTATTAAATATACAATAAGAATTAGAGAACAACTTAATATAAAACTATTTTACTGTCAGCAGATACTATACATTTTACTAATTAAAATTTAAAAATTATTTGCATGCACTAAAATTAAATAATTATTAAAATAACGAAATTGGTAAATTGTTATAAACATAAGCATTATTCTTTGCTTTAGAGCTTTTGTTTGAAACTTTTCCATCCTTAAAATACATAAGATGCAGAGAACAAATAAAAATGTGAAATATTTTCTTCAACAAGCGCAGCTTCTGAAAAGAAAGGCGTGTAAAGATAATAAAAAAATAGCCTTTGCCCCTATCTTGAATCAGGAAACCCATATTCTGGATAATTTATCATATCCCTGGATAAAGCTAACTGCAAATGCAGTTAAGTGCACCTTGACAGTTTTTATAGAATATTTCAGGAAAAATTTTAATGGAAAACTTTCCCCTAAATTTTTCTCAACATGATAAAATTATTTTTGAAAGAATTATACATCTACACCTTTGACAAAGAATTCCTAAAATAGATGAGTAAAGATATTTAAAAAAGAATAACATAATAATAGGAAAATTGAAAAATATTATTATAAAAAATAAAGTAAAGGTAGATTTTTAACTAATAGGTAGAATTACATAATATGTAAATAATTAACTATCATATAATGTTCGAATTTATTGTTCGTGTATGCAAATGAATTTGATATAATGATTTTCTGTAATGAGAGTATTTTATGAAAGCAATTATGATCAAAAACAAAACCTTCATATCAATCTGTATTAAAAATATTTTCATCCACATCATAAAGCACACTTTTAATTTGTTGCCAATAATATTAAATTATAAACTAATTTTACTAAATTGCATGTTAATTATATAATTCAATTATTTTTTCACATAGATTTCAGTGAAATCTTTTGTAACGTTCACTCAATTTGTTAAAATCAAAAATTTATCTATCAAACACTTATCATTTAGTATTCGATAAGTGCTTAATAACTTTTGAAACTACTGTAAATCTTTACATGTTGGGAATGCATATTACTTAATTACAACGGGGTATTTTTAAGTATTTCATGCTTGTAATGCTCTAGAAAATGAGTACACAACATTTATAAGTAATTTCTGAATAATAGTTGTGACGAACATATATATTTATGCCACATTTAAAAGTAATATATATATAATAATATATATAAATATATATATATATATTTATGCCACATTTAAAAGCATATACATATAAACTCAAGGAACATAATGTCTTGAAATTTGGGTTAAAAATATGTAAAATAAATTTTTTTATTTAATTTTTACTTAACTGCATAGTTGAAATGAACAATCATTTTCACAATAGAAGTTAAGCTAAAGTGTTAATATCATTTGTCATGGCGATTCTAAAAATTATCTTGTCATAAAACTCCTAATAATAATCAAATTTAAGTGAAATTCATACCAAATGCATTAAATACCTTATAATATTGTCAATTAGTTGGATATTAAAGATCTCCCATTCATTATTTTTCATAAAATATTCTCAATGTCATAAAGTAAACATTCGGTAGTATATCATGATCATTCAAGGTTTCAATCATTATGGGACGACCTTCTTACTGCCTATTATTCAAGATATCAAGCTGACACAAAGTGATACAGATATGAGATGCTGTGATTCAATGTCATACTTGTATTTGCAGTCTTAGGTGATTTTTTTTTTTTTTTTTTTTTTTTTGAATACAAGATTTGTTGAAATTCATACTTGTGTTGAGCATAGTGAATGAAGCTGACACAATTTTGTGTAAGGAATTGTTATCCTGTTTTATTGATTTAAAACTTAGAGAACCTGCTTCGGACGCATTTAGCGTTACTGTAAAATCAAATACTTATCTTATTTGTCTGGATTTCAACGATTGCACTTTTTAAGGAATTTTAAAAGTATTTACCCGCAAGACTTTAAGTGAAAAAAGCACTCTCAAATTATAAATGCAAATTTAAATTTGTTTACTTAAGATAAGAAGTTGTCGTGTGGGGTTGACTAACTTTTATAAAAATGTCTAAGCATTATGAAAGACAGAAATCATGTTTTTCGAATTTCATATTTTCCTTCACGTTTATTAAGCCTTCATAAACAAAACTATATTTTGGAAATTATTTGAATAAATGCTTACATATTACGTCCTGTTTTCTACTGAAAAGTTGTAAAATTTACATTTAAATTATTAAAATATAAATGATCAAAATTACTGAAGAAATTTAATTTATATTGTTTGCAAAATATTAATTATAAACTTTAAATAATTCAAAAATTTGAATATATTTAATTGTTGAGAGAAAATTATAACACCTTATAAATATTTTACTAAATCAAAAGATTACCTTTTTAAACTAGTTATAATTGCATAAATACTTTTCAAAAGTCATTATTTCTCTAATTTTAAACCAAGTAAATTGTACGAATGAATAAAAGTTAGCAACATTCTGTTAATTTGCATATTGAAGTATGCTTAATGAAGCTTGCTCGAGAAAACTCATGCAATAAATATTCAATCATGCATGATAATGTTAGAAACTCTTCAGGGAATAGAAGTGTGGATTCAATAATGCGTTGCAAATTGCAATGAACCTTCTGAAATTAAGATTTTTTTATCTTTCAATAATGAGTATTTTTAAATTTGTATTTAAACCATCAGCCTCTTATTTAGATTTTTGTTACGTAACTAATTTTGATATTTATAAGAATGACATTAGGGTTTTAAGAAACGTTAAAATATTGTGCATTAAAATGTTTTTAAAGGAAAAGATTTAGATTATTATTACTTTTCGTAAAACAATATTCATTCCCTAACTTAAGGCAATTTCTGCTCATATTTCCTTACAATTAATAATTAGCTTATTTTTTAGTGATATGATTTTAGTTATTGTTCGTTATCAATTGAAACACATTTAATAACAATAAAAATCTCATGTATTACAACATTCGTCAAGATTAATTCATAAACATTTATTAGCTTTCTTTATTCTCTTAATAAATAAGTAAAATAAATTTAAGTCATTTATAAGACAAACTTTAAATAAAGATTTGAATACATAAATTTCCATTGCTCAAAAAAAATAATAAAATATATAAAATAGTAAATTAAATGTGTAAATTGGAGAAATGATTTGTTGATAAACCAACAATTTCATCTTAAAACTACTTTAAACACAGAAAGAATATTTATTAAATTTAGTGTTGAAGCATTCATGTCTACTAAATTTTACTCAAATAATCGGCATTAAATAAAAAATCAATCATAAATAAAAACAATTTTACAATGATATTTTAGTCTTATATGTCTTTCAAGAATTATTCGGCATTCACAAAAATTTGAAGGAAAAACGTTTTTTACGTGAACTTAATTCCCTACACATATTTTGCACTACTTTATCAGCAAAAAATACTTATTAGGAATACTGTAAGTTATTTCCTTTAGCGTTCTACCAGTTTTTACTTAACTTGAATATAGCTTTGATGTGGTGGAACTTTGTATAAAAGAAATATACACAGCTAACCCTGACTCGTAGAGAATTAGTGAAGAGGAGAGAGAACAAATAAAAGAAACTAAGCTAAAGATAACAAAATTTTATTGAATTATTAAAATCTTAATATTTATATTGAACATAAATAACTATTGATAATGCTATGCTTTATATTATAATACAAGTTTCTTTAAAATATATTTACGAAATAAAATGGTCAGGGTTATGAGGAAGAAATTAAAAAGGACTCACCTCGTTTTACGTAAGATGAATCGCCCATGCTGAAACTCTCAGTACTCTCTCCCCCTCTCTCTCTCTCTCTGTCTCTAGTACTCTCTCGCATGAATGGAGTTATTCCTCTGTATTTCTTGTTGAGTTTTCTGTCTTTTAGATTACTCCAGGCATTCTCCGTTCAGTATTTTTTTGCTCCTCTTTTCCTCGTGTACTCCTCCTGTCTCTCCGTCTTTTTTTCTCTTCTTTTCTCCTTTCCTGTCTCTATATTCTCCTCATTGGAGATCTTCTCTATATCTGGTAGGTTTCTGCCTCTTAGACCACGATTCCAGGCTTTCTACATTTCTTAATCTCCCTGATATCTCTCCTTCCTTCCCTTTTCCTCGCGTACTCCTTCTGTTTCCCCGTCTTTTCTTCTTTCTCTCTCCTTTTCTCCTTTCATATCTCTATATTCTACTCATTGGAGATACGTCTATATATCTGGTAGGTCTCTGCCTTTTAGATCACTATTCCAGACTTTCTGCATTTCTTTATCTCCCTACTATCTCTCCTTCGTTCCCTCTTCCTTGTGTACTCCTTTGTTTCTCCGTCTTTTCCTCTCTCTACTTTTCTCCTTTCCTGTTTTTAGATTCTCATCATTGGAGGTCTTCTCTATATATTTATCCGGTTTAAATCCCTTACTTTTTATTTTTCTCCTTCTCTCCTCCCACTTCCTTTACTAATTACTTTTTGATCATTAAATTAGCATATAACTTCCAGATTTCAAGGGAGTGGTAAAATAATCTTCCCTCCAATCCCTTGACTGGCCACACAAAAATACAAAAAAGAACATTTCTTATTGCACAGGTCCACCCATCTATCTCAAAAGAAAAATAACCCTGGGATGTAAAACTGCTATAATGCTTTTATACTGCAACTTTCAGGTGCCACTTTTAAGTATCTACAATTTTATTTCTTTATGGCTCTTGCCTCATTGTCTTACAATTTTTATGCATTTCCTTTCTTTTACATTTCAAAGACTATTTCTGAGAGTAATTTTTATTCAATTCACTATTCAATAAAACATGTGTTTCATTCCGGCTCCTTTTATGTCGCTTACACTACTACATTATGGGACTTAGTGCCCCATGTGATCAGTATTGTTTCAAATGTTTTTGTACGAACAACTCATTTTCCTGTTCTAAAGTGTTTTCATACAGTTGTTAGCAGTTTTCCTTTTCCCTTCACGAATAAAGGGACTTATAGAAAAAGTAATAAACAAGTTGTTTCTTAAAATTCTTTGGCATCGCTAACGAAATTAAGGCGATTGGAAATCTCCCAATCTTAATCAATTATTGACGAATATATAATATATTGAGTATAAATATATAATATATTGGCGTAATATATTGAGATTCAGCATACTAAATAAACTTTACAAATATGAACAGTAAGAACAATATCCAAATAACTTAGTCTAAATCCAATTAACGAAAAAATTAATGTATGCAATTAACTTAGTAAGAATAATATCAAATAAAAGATCTTCATAAAAATATATTGAATTTAAAGTTATTGTAATATTTTTATACATTTGGATACTCTTTTCTTATTTTAATTCCTAGTTTAATATTCAAAACTATTTTGTTTCACAATAATATGATTTTATAATTACTAACAGTTTCTAGTAGGTAATAAAAAGAGGATTTTAAAGTATATTACAAAGAATATCAAGAAAAGTTTATTGTAAAAGCCTTACATAAAAAAGAAAATTTCCACTATATTGGAATAAATTTTGAATGGGAAATTTTCGGATTTAATTATAGAAATTTTATTTGAAAAGTGAGAACTGTATATAAGTTTTAACTAGTAATCAAAAAATTATATTAAGTCACACTAGAAATTAGTATTATTCATAGAAATGTCAAAATACATATTTCAGAAAAGATACAATTTATGATATACACAAATCCTTAAGCTAAATTATCACGGGCTTCTAAAACCTATTCTTAAAGTATTGTGAATAAATAAATATCAGAAATGCAAGCTTAAAGATGAATATTTTCGATACAAATCATATCATTAATATTCAAGTCGGATAAACTTCCAAAGTTTTTCCAACGTTTAGAAAACTAATGTTACATTTTGTCGAATCTCATTTCTTTGAATTGTTGATATTTTCTTTTGTTGGTATTTACATGCGCAGAAATTTGAATAATTGTTTGTTGTAAGATGAGATACAATCTATGGATATTGAATTTTCATGTCCTCATATTACTTCTGAAAAAATTTCCAATAACTGAAAATGCTGTCGTAGTTTGCAATTTGTTACATAACGTTGAAAATAGTTTAAAATAAACCAGAATTTAGCTCAAAACTTTTATCTTAGAAACCTTCAAATGAATTTTAAAAATTAACATATTTTTTTTCAATACAAATACATTTTCATGGTTATTTTTCAGATATGCATTAATTTTAACTTTGATTCTCTATATACTACAAATAAGTTTAGGTAACATTTGTCTAAAATATAAACGTAATAATGTAACTTTTTGTCTCGGTAAGATCCGAAACACGGTAATAATTTTATAAACTGAAAGTAAGAAAAAGCATATAAGAAACAATGTGAAACCATATTTACCCTTGATAGCATCAGTCTCATAAATAGAGCATAAATGTTATTCATTAAATGAAGTTTAAATCATTAAATAAACTTTATTAGAATTCTTAATTCATAATAAAATAAGTAAGCAACTAATACTAAAAACATAAATTTAAGTCAATAAAAAAAAGACACATTTCAAAATTTTATCAATAAAAACTTTCTGCTCCTGTTCTTCAATGATTTTCAATATGTTTTATGTTAAAATTAAGCTGAAAGAATTAACAATGTGTTCTGGGTAATGAAATGAGAATTTACATAAAATTTTTCATTTGAAATAAAATTTGTACATTAAATGTACTAGATTACTTATTAGTTTAATCATGTATACTGTTTTAATTATTTTGATTTTGGATTTTTTACTTATTTCCCTGAAGGAAATTGACTTTTATTAATTGAAATTTCTGAGCCAAAAAAAGTATTTGTTGTAATCGATAATAACCAGATAAATAAAATCATGTAAAATGCGATATTTTTTAAAAGTTTATAACACTTAAGCAATTGTTATAAAAATGTTTTTATTCTGAAGTACGATAAATGATAAAAGTCTTTGAAAAAGAAGAAAATGGCGTAAATGTTTTCATTGTGCAACCATTTTGTAAATATGCATAGGAATTATCCGCTCATATCAGCTTATAAAATGTTTGCTTTCTTGTGAATAAATAAAAACTTACTTCTTTGGATTTTTATGTAAAATAATTCATTTTTAATTTACATAATTTTAGAACGCTTGGCTTATGGAAATGAAGACTGAAAATTTTGAATTTTTTATAACTTACTCAACGCAAAATTTTATAATTTATTGGAAAAAGTTTTAATTAATGAGATAATTATCAGTGACATAGTTTCAATAATACTTAAGTTAATGGGATATTTTATATAAACACTATAAAAGTATATCAATCAATTTCAATCACTTCATATTAATAAATTCATTACAACTTCAAATAAGTATTTTTTATGATCATTTCACTTTATAGATTAAATAAAATGTTTTGTTTAAGTTCAATAGCTGTTAAAAGGGAATAACTTCTAATGAATTGAAAATCAGAATTTATAATGAGTTTAGTATAAACTTCATTACTTTTCTTCTTTCGTTCTATCATGATTTATCTTAATAAATTTCAGCAAATATATAAAAATTGTGAAGTAAGAATAAAACTAAAGTAATCTGAATTAATGAAATAATGTTTAAATAACATAGTAAAT
>JAPDSC010142873.1:0-32085 GCA_026290005.1 Latrodectus geometricus
ACCAATTGGTATTGTGGAATCTGACTTCATTTGTATTAAATGCTTTATGAAGGAGATTTAATAAAGCTGGTTCCTCTACATTAGATATAAGCAATTGGAATGCTTATTTCTTACACTAATCTTATTTCTCACCTAATCTTCAAACCCTAAGTAATTATAAGCAGTTCCTTAGAGTTAAAATAATCAGATTTCAACTTTGTCAAATGACACGCCGTTTAAGCAATGTATTATAGTTGTTTATGTTTAAACAATGGTTCAGAGAATGTTCAATCATTAGTTAGTACCATTCATTCAATTTGAGTATGCAAGATTGCCTTGTTAGAAAGACAGCAGATGTTTCACATTCAGTATAATCAATCAAAATATGAAACTTTTGCGCAGTTGTTATGTAGTAAGACTTTTCCGAAACTAATATGAGCAGCTGCCTAAAGTTAAAGTGGTCAAAGACTTTTGTTAAGCCATTTAGAAGGCGAATTGATCAAAGCAGCAAAATATTTATTTGGTTTAAAACAAGGCTTCTGAGAAAACTCAGTTAACAATAAGTAACCACTCATACATTTAGACATCGGGAGTTGCCTCACAATATCTCTTAGACCCTACCGAAGCCTAACAAATAACTACACATGTACACTGTGATTCGCGTGATAATATTTTCTACGATAAATAACGTTCTTTAATTCCAAAGAATTGAACTTGATAAGAAGCCATTCAGAATTGGTCATGCAAATCTGAAATCATCAAGATTATTCAGTTATTTTATCAATTGATATGCCACCGATTATTGTGATAGGTTCTGTCTCACTACCATAGATTTTCCATCACAATCAACTTGGAATATGTTCGATTTTTCGAATGCACTTTTTATCGATGAAAACCACTTTTCAGTCCACTTTTCTTTGGATATGGATTTGAAGATAGCTATTGATTACAGCCTTATGCATCCATATACATGCAGTCACCCTCATTTGTTGTAACAGCCTGAGGCGTTAAACATTTTTTAAATAATTTTTTTTAATTTTCTAAATTAATTAATCCTCGTTCTCCTGTATCTAAACATTTTTATCAAACTTACAGTATGTGAATTAAATTTTGCAATCATAGTATTTTTTCTGAGATCTTAAAAATCAACTCTGTTTTCGAATAAAACACATTTAGTTGTAACAGTTGTATTCGGTTCTTAATTCAAGGATTCAAGGAATGTAGAATGTTTCTAGACCTTTCATTAATTAAACAAATTTCAAACAAAGAAATAACTTTAGACCTTCAAAAAACTTGCAAACTTATTGAGTTGTTGCAGTGTTTGTGAAATTGTTTGCCTTAAAAGAATATAGTCATTTAAGATAACTATATTCTTGACTACCCGTTCACAAAACAAATAATTTTATGACTATTGAAAATAACATTCTTTATATTGTTAAATAATTAGTAAAACAATCTTTTGTTTCTACATTTTATATTTATTTGCTGATATACTATGTAACAGGGTGGCCAAATTTTTGGGATCCGAGGTCTACTCCACATTTAAAAAACCGAAGGCGGTCTACCAATGGCAGAGCTAAATTAACGTACATATTTATTTCCGGTAAAATGATAAATTATGTAAATGAAAAAATGATAACTTTTTGAAAAAATGGTAAATTATGTAACATAATTTACCATTTTTAAATGTAAGGTAAATGAAATGATAAATTATGTAATTTTTCTAAAAAAAAACTTAATATTTACAAAATAAAAATTTACTGTTGAAAATAATCAAAGTATTCATACATCAAAAACTGACCATCCTATTCTCTTCGTTTAGTTGAAATTTGGCACTGTATATCTGTGACAAGTTTATCATATTGTGGCTGGTACGAATTTATTGCAATGCATAAACACGAAATTAAATGTTCATCTGTTAAATGCGACCAATGTTTATTTTTTATTCATGATTGAAAAAGCAGATTCGCAAAAATACCTCAATCCAAAGAATGATTTTAAATACTAAATCAATTTGTAAATATTTGGAAATGTTTCCTCAAAAATTAATTTCCAAAATTCAGTATCGCTAAATATGTTCTGGATTTAATAAAATATATCGCATCTTAATTAATAATTTCTTCCTCGATCGTGACAGATGTGATATCTATACTATGTCTTATTTTTTCAGATACTCCATCAATGTTGACATTTTCATTAAATGGAAATATCATAAAATTGAATATTTCTTTCAATCTAATTAAGTTAGCAAATCTTCTTTCAAATTCTTCAAACAAAACAAGTAAGAATTAAGCGAAATCTTCGAAGTCTCGGTTTGGATTATGGATGCACTCTTCCTCCATGTTTTTAAAGTTTCTCATTCATGTTTTCTTAATTGAGATGCATACCTTTCTATAGTTTTTTTTAATGTTTTAATCGTGCTCATCATGTCCATTTTAGGTTTTAAATCGTAAACCTTTAATCATAAAGCTTTAAATCGTAAATCTTTGCACAGTTTGTTTTGGGTTTTAAAGCGTAGACTGTAGTAAATTTTTATTTTAAATAATTCATTGATTCTTGTCATAAGTCATAAATTAAATTGTTAATATCCGAGGTCATTATCGGGATGATAGCGTGAACTACCTAAAATGTCTTCGCGGTCTACCAGTCGATCGCAGTCGACGTCTTGGCCACTTCTGCTACATAACATATACAAGTTGATTAAATGATATATGGTCTCAAATGTATCATGCAACTCAACACGTTAGCAAATAATATAATCTCAAAACTGGACTTTTATGAGATAATAAATCACGTCATTTGCGCTTTGTAGTTCCTCAGTGTATCTGAAAAAAATATTACAATGAATGACATTGTCTTTGAAATCTGATATGACAGCTACGCTCTATCTATTGAAAATATTCAGTTATTTATTTTATCGTAGTATTCGAATCATGTACCATTATCCACAGTAAAATTCTACAGAGACTTTCCTCTTTTT
This sequence comes from Latrodectus geometricus, assembly GCA_026290005.1. Lineage (NCBI taxonomy): Eukaryota > Metazoa > Arthropoda > Arachnida > Araneae > Theridiidae > Latrodectus > Latrodectus geometricus. Next base: position 2,960 of record JAPDSC010142873.1, read on the forward strand.
AAAAATTTTAGATTTTACATCGTTGAGAATAAGTTCTTAAAATGAGGAATCACAGTTTCTTAAAAATATTTTTGTATGTAAAATTGAAATTTAATTTTTGTAGAAAGACAGCTCTAAGAAATTTCAAATTTTTACGCACAATTGTAATATTTAGCAAGCATTAAATTGAATAAATTAATTCTTTGTTCAGGAATTGATAAGACATAATAGTCGATTCTCATTGAATCATGGCATTGCTTAACTATTTTTTTGCTATTGGTTTATGTTTGTGAATATAATGCATAATTTATAGCAAAAAATTCTTAGACTTAAAATTTAATGTTCCATAGTTTATTATCTCATGTAACTTATCATACAATTAAATACCAAAAATAGAAAATGGTAGTTTGATCATATGTAAAATTCTACACCACATATTTCTCATTTTTAAATAAATTTAAATTTTATTTCTATACCATAGATAAAAAAAAAACAAAGTGTAAAACCTAAGGTCATGAAAAAGGGCTATTTTATATATTTAAATTCGAATTCATTTCCTATAGAAAGATTACTGAAAATAGAGAATTCGAAAATTTTAAACAAAGCTGTAAGATTTTTCATGCATTAAATTGACGGTCAATTTTCTATTCAAGCATGGAAAATCAATAAAATTACAATTATTACCTCTACTGCTTCTGGCGAGTTCATAAGTAAGACGGGAAAACAGCCAATCCAGCCAAATATTACGTGTTCCTTTTTAAACAGATAACAGTAAGCTCTCAAAAATTCCATTATATCTATAAAAGTAAAATCTATAATAATTTGTATTGCTATATAATTATAATATTCTTCATGATATGAGCAGTTATTATGTTATTAGAATTACTGAATTAGAAAATAAAAAGATAAACAGAACAAATAATGACCTCATTAGGATGATCCATTATCTTTTTTCATTTTTATTTACTTTATCATTATTCTTTTTTCCAATCTGTAGTTTGAGGACTAATTATTTATATATAAAACGAATCTAAAAATATATACCTCAGTTATTCTTTCGCAGTAATTGAACACATTTCGTTAATAATGCCGAAAAAATATTTTTCACAGTTTGATAGCAAATCTAATCTGAAAGTTTTCTTTTAATAAAAAAAATGATAGTTTTTAAACATTACAGTAGTTATTTTATTAATAATTTTAAAAAAATTTGCTATTTATTAAAAGATTTTTAAGTGCTATTTAATTAATTATTTTGTTTTAAGTATTATTAATTTATTTTGTCTTAAGTGCTGCTTATTAAATTTTTTTAGGCACAATTTTGTGTTAAAAATTGGAACTTCAAGTTTCACATATCCAATGAATTCTCAATTAGAAGAGATTTTGTTTGTTCTTTGAGTTAAGGGTAATTTCGGCAGGCAATAAACTAAAAATATCGAATGTTTAATAATTTACAATAATATTAGAACTTAAAAAATGTTTTGTAGCACATATGCACTTTTCTGTATTAAACTGCAGTTTTTCTTTTTTATTATGTAAACTTAAGCTTCAATTAAAAAAAATTTTTTTTTTTTGTAGACAGCATATACACAGAAAGCAAGTCGCTATTTCACTGGTGTTTTATTTCTCCCATAACTAAATAATATCCTCGAAATCTAGAAACACGTTTATTCCTGTAAAAATGTAAATTAAGTACGCGTGTTGTGAGCTTGAAGTAAGCTCTATGGATTTACAAAACCATTATAAAATGATTTAAATAGAACACAACAATTCAGTACTTAAGTTAGTGTTGATAATAAAATGAGTCAGCCAAATATAATAGTGACGAACAAATAACTTTTGGCAGCGAACCAGTATTTAATCATAGTTTTATTTAAATTGATATTCTCATAGATTAATTAAATTGATCAAACCAAATCTTTCTCGAACAATTCGGTTATAATGTTTGATACATCCTAACCAATTTATAAATATCTTAAAAAAAGGCAAAACTTAAGAAAAATGACTTAAGAATATATAATACTTTCAGAAGTACTACCTTAACACAAGCGGCAGCCAAATTTCACACATTGTTTACATTAAAAATTTCTAAAAGCTTTGAGTATGATTACAAATTTGTTATCTATTAAATTATTTTACAACGAGTTAATAAATAAACAAGATTGAAAATAAACACTGTTTTTAATTTTTGTTTTCAAATAAACATCTTAGAATGCATTATTTATTTTTGATAGAGGCAAATTGACCATACTTTTAATTCAAACTTATAATGCAGTTATTTCAAGGAAATAGAATAACTAGGTATTCTATAAAATAATGGATTGTTTCCGTTAAAGTGTTAAACTCTCTTTCAGTTAATGGCTTAACTAGTTTTTTCATAAAATAACGATCTGCAGCCCGTTAAAGTGTAAAATAATCTATATCATATATCTCGCTTTTTAGTATAAGGTGTACCGGATGTAGAAATTTTGCTCCGGTCGGTGGCTACAGCTCAAAGTTTAGGTACCGGTCAGGGATTTAAAAAATGTTCGTGTAAAACCCAGTGTGTCATCAAAAAAGTTTTTTTTTCTTTTCAGAAATAATGTTCTTTGTAATTCCAAGTGCCATTTTAGTAATCCTTGTTGTAACAAATGGTTTTATGGTAGGTTGCCATAAATACCATTTATATGCTGCATAAATTAGATAAATTGCTCCTTTTTCTTTTTAATATTCTATCATTCGTTTATTTATAGAATATCTAGTTATTTTATTTTAGATAAATTATTTATTTTACTCTTTAACTGTCTCTTATTAGTTCATTTATAGAATAACTAATTATTTCATAGAATAACAAGTTAAAATGTCAAATTATTAACATATTAAACACTTTAACGGACACGATCAGTTATTTCATGGAATAACTAGGTATTCTATTAAATAACTGCATTATATACTTTAACGGTAATCTATATATAAATAGATATATATATATATAGATATATACATGAAAACTGCAATACCCTATTTCATACATATATGGCAGTTTTCATAAAGAATACTTTGTCCCGTAGCAATTTAATAATATTTATAATAAAGAACAAATAGTCATTTGAGTTACAATTTTTTAGAGAATTAATGTATTTTATTCGTAATTGATCAATTTATGACAATATAAAAGCTAGAATTAGTTTGAAAAAAATTTTCTAATTCGAAATGTAGCAATTTTTTAAAAAAAAAAAATTTACGAAATATTAATTACGTTTTTATTTATTTTATAAAATAATTTATAATAAAAAGTATAGATATTGAAAAGTAATTAAGTAATTGCAAAAATAAAGTGCTAAAAATTATTTTTAAGCAGATAATACTTTAATGAGAAACAGAAATTTTATATTTTTTGGATTGATGTATCAATCAATCGTATTTTGTATTTTTCGATGAAGAGATAAAGAAGTCATTGTATAAAAAAGATCTCTTGCTCTTTATACCTAATACATTTAGTTAACAATTTATAAAACCAAAGAAATAATATACTTACATGTTGTTTTAGAATATCCATTCCATCCGGTCTTACTATAATTAAAGGGAAAGTAACTTAAATGTCCTAATACATTCGTGAACCTTAATCTCAATGAAGGCAAAATTTTACAATAATTTTGCCTTTTAAAAGCATATTTTAACAAATTATAAACTAAAAAAATTAAAATTGTTAAAATAAAAATTTTCCATAAAAGAAAAATATTCATCAGCATATCTGAAATACTACGCAACGACTAAGTCTTAAAATTTTTCAGAAAATCTATTTCTGAACTAATATTATTCGAAAGGAATATGAGTTCTATTCAAAAATATTTTGCTAATTCTATGATTTATTCCTTATCGTGAGATACGGATCTATGATAATTTTTTTTCCTTTAAACCTCTGCCAATTTTTAGCATTTTGACTCATGATGGTTTGTTAATTATTGTATAAACGGCAATGTATTAGTTTTTCAGGAATTTATTTGTAAAGGGATAAAAAAATAAAAACTATTTGAAATGTCTTTGAAATTTAAAAAAACATTTCTCAGACTTTTAAATACACTCTAAAGAAAACTTTTAAGAAAGCTAATATTGCACTTTTACTTTAGTGAAACCCAAATAGATTGATTGCATTTAAAGAAGTTCTAAGAATATTTGTTCTAGTGAGAAGATAAAAGTCTTAAAATCTATACTCATTTTTTCTATATCTACAATAGGTAAAAAAATCCTTAATACCATTGTCAAAAGAATTAATATAAATATATTGACTTTTTAATAGCTGTATCCAAACCACGTATATTTTTTTCGGTTGATGACCACTTTGTAGTGAAATTAATTACAATCAGAAATTTTTTAAAGTCAATTTTTACATTGACTAACAAAAATAAATTATTTTCGTTACTTTATAAATATTAATAAGTTATTTTAATTAAATTTTGCATTGTCCTTTTCTGAACAGGTCGATAACGCTAATCCAATTTGTTTGTTTGGTTTATTGCTTATTTGTTAAGTTTTTAACTGTTGATGTGAACAGATGGCGCCACTATACAATAATGAAGACATCTTTCATATAAATTTAATCTGTATAAGCATCAAGCGTCATTCTCTACAATTATATTCTTGAATTTAAGTAGTGGATGAATAATATATTTGTGTGTGTGTGTGTGTGTGTGTATATATATATAATCTGTCAGTGTGTGTAATTATATATTTCATAAAATTATTTTTATCCTGTAATAATGAAATATTGTGAATGTATACACTGCTTGCCTCCCAACATATAGCTCAAAGGCATACAAATTAATCGAAATTTAAATCTTAGTTTTGCAGAAAAGAAATATAGAAATCGTTACTATTGAAGTACATCAGTAAATCATGGATGACTGTAGGACTATGGACAAGCAATAACAAAAGTATTTGTCCAATTAAAATATACGTCTAATTTCTAGTAAATTACTTAACTATCCATCATCGAAGAAATATTTTCTCTGACCAGAGTTCCTAATTTCAGCTGCCTTCTGAAATAATAACGCATCCACAATAGAAATTTTTTTTTATTTATTTTATGAAATAATTTATATTAAAAAGTTTATATAATTCTTATAAGCAGATAATACTATTAAAGAGAATCAGAATTTTTTTAAACTTTTTGGATTGATGTAACAATCATTAGTCTTAGATCAAATTTTGTATTCACTTCCGAATATTATTTTATATTTGTTGTAAAATCCGTCACATCGATATAATATTAGTTTACAAATTCATCTTGTGTTGAATCAGAAATTTAGACCAGATATTGTGTACCGCTTTTACAATGAAATTGTCAAACAAAATTTGTTTTTAATAAAATACTTTAACAGATTATAAATTGAAAAGATTGAAATTGTTAAAATAAAAATTTTGCACAACAGAAAAATATTTAACTGCATATCTGAAATACTTCGCAACGACTAAGTCTCCGAATCAGAAATAGATTTTCAGCAAATGTATTTCTGATTTGGGAGGATTTATATTATATATATTATCGAATTGGGAAATAAAACAATTGAAATCCATTAATAATTCTTTTTTTTTTTTTTTTTATACTTACAAATGAACTAGTCTAATGACGAAATAAGTAAGGAAAGAAAGGAAATATCAGAACTGCATGAAAATAATGACGTAGAAAATTATATCCAATCTTGTTTTCTCATAACGTAATTAACTCCGTCTACACCAGTGTTTCCCAAACTTTTTGTGCCATGCCCCACCTAAGCCCTTCCAAAATTCTGATACTCCCCTAAGTACATCATTTTTAATATTAAATTGAATTGTTTAATTAAGAAATTTAAATGATAGATTTTTTTGAAGAAATCACTAGGAAATTGTAAACGAAACAGTAAATAAATTTTCAACACATATAATGAAAAACTAAAATTCAAATTCGAAATAATTTTATGAAGATTTTTCTATAATAATTTAATATTTTAACTTAGTGAGATCCTTGCACTTGATGCTTGCTGCACAGAGATTTTATGTTAGGTTCCAATTTGGTTAGCTTCAGTCTCAAGTTTCCCCTTTCTGTTACATCCAGACATTTTTTTTTTTACAAGTAAATTATTTACAGTACTGAATCCACATTCAGCTAAATATGAAGATGGAAACGGTAGCAACAGTTTTTTCGCAGATTTGGTTAAATTTGGGTATTTGATATCTGTTTCCTCACAAAGACATGCCTCGCTCCTTTTATTTTAAGTACAGTTTCAACTGACTCATAATTTTGCATTTCTGCGAGTTCTTGATACTGCATATTTGATATATATGACAAATCCAGTAATATTGGCTGCATCATCCATGTTGGAAAATTAATGTTTTAAATCAGAAAATCTCTCTTTTAAGTCGGCCGATAGAATTTTCAGATGATCGACAATAACAAGTAAAGCGGTATCAGTTTCTTCACATTTTTTGAGCCAATGAAACTGTTTTTGTTGTTAATATATTTCTGACATAACTCAATAAGGGTAATGAAACCAAATATCTTCGCTTTCGCATCAATAAGAATATTATTTGTTCCTTGAAGCTGCTTATTTAATATATTTAGTTTTTTCAAAGATATCTGCTAAATAACTCGCAAATGTTTTACCATCAACTGTTAACAGATACTTTATTTCAGGTTTTTCACTTAAAAAGTCACTAAATCACTAAGAATACAAACAGTTCCATAAATCTTTTCAAGTAGTTCCCTTTAGAGAGCCATCTTACTTCAGTCTGAAGTACAAGTCTCACGTGATCTGCATTTTGTTCTTCACAAAATAGCTTGAAGAGACGCTCACATTTGGCATTAGCTTTAATAGCATTGGTACACTTTATTACTGAATATAGTATTTCATTTAGAACAGGCGAGATGTTTTTGGCTACCAAGTTTTCCCTATGAATGACACAAGGCACAAGAATCATTTCTGGATTCTCATATTTCACCAATTTTTAGAAGCCATTTTTCTTGCCCATAATATTAGGAGCACCATCTGAGGCATATATCTTTGAAGTTAATGGTGCTTTCTAATCTTTTACAGAACAACATTTCTTCAGCAAAATGCTCTTTATCAACATATCTTACGCAAGTTATTAATACTGCCTCACTATCTCTCCAAGTTGATTCATTCATTTGCACTGAGAATTTTCTTGTTTTCAACCTTTCAACTTCACTCACTTCGTCTATTCTTCTACTAACAGTATTGTTACTGAGTGGCGTAGCTTTTACATCTTTGTCATCTTTTTCAAGAACCGTTTTAATAAATGCTGATTTAGACGATTTTATTAAATTCTCTCCTATAATATGATTTTTTCCAGATTTAGCGATGAATAAAGAAATTTGATAACTAGCCTCAAGAATACGATTATGACTTGTGTGAGCAGTAAATAGAGACTTTACTGTTGTCCTCTTTTCAAAATTTTGTTTTAAAGTTTGAAAGTAATTCAAATCTGAATTAATATGAGCAATATCTTTCGCCTTTAAATGCGTTTCAAGACTTCGTTTCATTGATTCGTTGGTCAAGCATTGCTGGCATAAAAGACAAAAGGGAAACTGCTCATTGTGGACAGCAGGTATGAAACCAAATTTTAAATATTCTTCCGAATATTGACGAACTATTTTCTTGTTTTCACCATTCATTTTACTATAGGCTGCAAGAAATATATATAAGATCAACTAAAAACTATGTGTTAAAATTAATTTAATGTGACATAGAATAAACGCGTATATTGAAAAATGCATATTTATTTAAATGCATATAAAACATTTACCACAGCGCAACCTCTAAATAATAATTTTTTCATTTGACAAATTTGATGCAGGTAAAGTTTCATAATAATTTGTATAAATTTTCATAGAATTTTTACAAAGTTTAAGTTTAAAGATAGCAATAAAATAAGTACCAATTAAGGGCATAAATATCAAGTAAAAATTCAAAGCAATTTGAGAAAAAAAAATATTTCAAATTAACAAAACATTTCAGGAAGAAAATAAATTAAGGTATATATTTGTTTAATTTTGGCTAGTTTTATCAACTTCTAATTAGATTGAAAACATAAAAATTTCAAATTTATGTATGAAATGTAACGCAAAAATAACTTAGATGAAAAAGATACAAAAAATTAAAAAATTGCATTTATTAACACAAAACTGTAATTTAAAGAAATAAATCACACACACACAGAATAGTATCCAACATTAATATTTTATAATTTAAGAAAATAAAAGATATAAGTTATCAAAAATGTATGCATGAAATACGATATTCATTATCTCATTTCAAATAATGGCTATGTTCAGGAACAATTAATGAATGACAAAGAAAAAATAGAGATTTTTTTTACGAATGAAATATTCAGAAGTAAATGAATTTGGCTGTTATATTAGAAAAAGTTAGGGTAAACAATAACAAAATATAATTTACTTAAATTAAAAAAGCAGAATCTTCCTTTACCCCTTCAACTCCGCAAAAAGTGATACATTAATTTAAAAAAAAGCGTAAATTAATACGAAACCTGCGACTAAATACACACGTGTCTGTGAAGAAAAGAATTACTTCTCCGACTCAGTTGGCGTTGGTCAGCTGACCAACGCCATATGAGTCTGAGAAGTGACCTTTGAGACTGTGATCTTGGTTTACAACTCCACTTGTTTGACTCAACTGTTCCGAGTCGGGTGGTGACCTGCAAGCTTTTTTTTTGCTAAGCAGCCTTGAACCGCAGATTCTTTACAAGTCGCAATGCGACGAGTCTCTACGATGCGAGCAACTGTTTTGCGGGATTTTAAAGCGTCCGGGATCTTGCCGTTTGCAGTAGGGAGGTTAACTTGAAACCAAAAACCCATTTGATATTTTTGTCTCGTCAAACGAATTTATAATATTTATTGGCCACAATTATTTAACAATTGGCGTTTTCGTTTCAACTTTGTCACAGAAATCTGGCACTGCATTTAAATGGCCCAGAGCAAAAGAGTTAAACTCGTGTCCAGTCCATTTTCGAATTGCCATCCTTTACAATCAAATTTTCTCCAGTGGAGTGTATGCCCCACGTTGGGAAACATGGGCATACAGCATTATATATTTCAAATTAAATAATTATTTAAAATATTATAATATATATAACTGTAATAAATCAATATACTTTCTTTATGAAAGCTTATGGACCACAGTATAAACACAACTTAGAAACAAAATCTTATGTTCACGGAATTTTATATTGACAATAAAAATATATATATAATTGTATTGATATAATTAAATCCTGAAGAATATGCAATTATTTTTAACAGCTTCCTTGTTGAATATAAAAGATAGGAAAGAATGAGATTAAGATATGAAAAATAACTGTCATATGATGAATTACTTTGCTGAAAAGCACTTAATTTTATAACAAGTATAAACAATATGTTGATTTTTTAATATTGAGAAATTATTATGGTATGCTTTGAAATGAACAGCCAAATAACATTAATATGACCATCTTTCAAAAGCCTGAATAACAACCCTTCGCAGGAAGAAAGTCTATTCTTGAAGATGTTCATTGGGCTTTCTTGAAGATGTTCATTGGGTAAATTAAGCTGGTGAGATTCCATGCCGCGAACCCAATCGAGATGGTCCCACAGATTCTCGATTGGGTTCAAGTCAGATGAGTTTGCTGGCCAGGGAAGAATAGTAAACTCATCCTGGTGCAATTTGAACCACGCAAGAACTCTTCCAGCTACATGACACCTTGCACTGTCCTGCTAGTAAATACCATCATCTTAAAGAAAAACAATGTGCATATAGGGGTGTACATGGTCTGCAAGGACAAATGCAAAATATATTTATTGGCCTTCGTGTCCAACGAACAGCAGTCAGCATAGATGCATGAACCAGGCATCTGTTTCGGAGGCTCAAAGCAGCAACGTTCGATAAACAATAGTTTGGGAGATGCAGTTGGTAGCCCCTTGGTTCCATAAGAGGTCCGTTTGACAACGGAGCTCGTCTACTCACCCGAACGCATTTCTGCAGGCGTCGTTCACCTGTCATCTATGGCCCGTGGTCCAACACATTTGCCACGTCGTTGGTTTTGAAAAGTCCCATTTTGCCATGCACGATATACTTTTACGAACAATTCATAATCTAAGCAGTTTCGAAAATGCTTCTACCTTTGGCTAGAAAGCTAATGACCTCTTGTACGTCGGATAATTCTTTCTGCTTTACCCCAAGGATTGCAATGTTTTTCGAAGCCCCCATAACTCTTTATATACACTCGTGAGCATTATGTTGCCACCAGCCTTCTATGATTGGTTATTTAATATCGATGTCGAAAGCACGTGATCACATTAACGTGACTGGATTGTGTATTTAGTTTGCAATTACAAAAGCCTATATGTTACATTTATATAATTTCAGAGATTAATCGGTTATCAATCTTAAATTTCAAGAAGCCATGAAATAAATGTGTTTAAACATAGGCCACAAGAAATCCTACACAAACATTCTTTCACTTTTATTTTCAGAAAATATTTGGGGAAAATAGACTAATATCAAAGTAAGCAAAAGAGATTTGCTACAATTTATAAAGGCCCACTGTTCCAGAAAGTTATTTTTTTAAAAATCAAAAATAACTCAACCAATTAATTTTCATTTTAATGGTATTTTATTACTGATACCTAAACATTTTGAAAATAGTGTATCAATAATCTACTTAAAATTCTGTAAAAGGATTATTTACAAAAATAACTCAAAATGCTATGAATTTTCCCTCTCAGTTTAACACACTTATTAACTTTGCTCTTTAAATCATTCTCTTTTATAAACGATATTATTTACTATATTCCACATTTTTAAAAGTATAAATATGTAACTTAAAATTTTATCTTATAAGTACGTGTATGAATACAATTCCGATTGAAATTATATTAAAAGAAAGTTTTTATTAATTGCATGCCAAAAATTTAAATTTTCTTTCAAATCAATAAACATTTTAATGAATATGAAAATTTAAAATTCTGTCAAATTCAGATATCGAAAATTTGCAAAATTTCATAATCTCAAATATTATACATTTCAGAAAAGCTTACATTTCTATTTTAGATAATTCACAAAATACAGGAAAAAATTATAAGCTCAAATTTTAACTTTGATAACAAAATGCATTCGGAAATAGAAATTAAGAAAACTTATTTTATTGATACATTTTAAATGAAAAAAAAAGTACAACATTGCAGAATTATTGAAATCTAATTAAGGCATGCTATGAAAATCAAAATAATTGTACATATACCAACTTCCATCTACTGAAAACTAATATAATTGTTGAAAACATTTTAATTTCACTAACGCAAATAATTGTCGTTCTTAAGAATCTCCACTATGCTTACACTGCATTCTATACTTTACAAAATAAAATATATGCTCACAGATTCATAGTTTTTTAAAAGTCCGTGTAATTTAGCAAAAATTTGTGAGACTGAATTTTCATTCCGTTAAACTCCATTTATATGAAAATTTCTTTTATTTTTCCTTTTTAATCAAGTATGCATTCTTCATGTGAATTGTTGGGTTACAATTCTAAGTATAACATTTCCTGCATATTTCACGGACAAACAGACTATTAGAATGGATTCTCGGGAGAACCTTAAGACGGAAATTCTCAGAGGAACCATTTAGGCCATGATCACATTAAAAGCACTTTCAAACAGTCTAAGTATCTGCATTCCCATGAAGAAATTTTGTCAATGTGAGCATGACGACACATATCCACTCAAATGAGTTTTAAGATGTTCAATGAGTTCTTCACCGTCACTGAAAGCTCGATTACACATTTCACACTTAAATGGCTTTTCTTCAAAATGAAATTTCGTGTGTTTATTGAGATCTTCTTCCTCACTGAAAGCTCGATCGCACATTTCACACTGAAATGGTTTTTCTTCAAAGTGAAATTTCAGATGTCTAACAAGATTTTCTTCCTCACTGAAAGCTCGATCACACATTCCACACTGAAAAGGTTTTTCTATATAGTGAAACTTTAGATGTTTAACAAGATGTTTTGCTGTACTGAAAGTTCGAAAGCACACAACACACTGAAGTAGATTTCCAACTAAGTGAGTTCTCAGATGTTTAACAAGTTCTTCTCCCACAGTGAAAGCTCGATCACACATTTTACATTGAAATTGTTTTCCTTCGAAGTTAATTCCCTGATGTTTAACAAGATTATCACTGACAGCTCGATTACACGTCTCACATTGAAATGTTTCTTCGCCAGAGTGAGTTTTCAGGTGACAAACGAAATTTATTTTCAGTCTGAATGATCGGCAGCAAATTTTACATTGAAATGGCTTTTCACTCATTGGCGTCATTACAGGTTTCTTTAAATTCTCGAATGACGCAAGAACTTTTCCACAGGTTTTACATTTTAATGATTTTCCTTCGGAGTGAGTTGACAAATGTTTCTCGAAATTCAACGAACTTGTGAAATATTTCTTACATTTCACGCAAGTGAAAGGCTTCTGACAATCTGCATCTGTATGATGTCTATGAAGATATTTTTCCATAGTAAACTTGACACCGCATTTTTCACAAGAAAATTCCTTGTTTCCAGTATTTTCAGCCTGACGTACTTTACGTTTAAGCATTTTTTAATGTATATTGAATTATAATATTTTAATCTCTGTTTCAGCTCACTAATACTAATAACGTTGGTTTGGGTCTACCCTCTTGCTATATAACAAGAAATTTTCAGTTAAAATCGGAAAAAAAATCTGATTAATTTGATGTGCTGTGATTATACGACAGGGCATATTACCTCCCGGTTACGAGAGTCACGCTTTTCCCACGCGATAATCGTACATTTCCAATTGAAGCATTAAAATGTAGCAGTATATTTATAGTTATAAGTTATTCTGCACAAACTACCATAAAAATGATGAGCTATAGCATTACTTAGTATCAGAAAATACATATCGAAAGAAATTTATCAAATTTTTTATGCTATATTTTAAAAATGAATGCCAAAAAATTTTCTCCTTAATTGAAGTTTCGCTGGATGCTTACTTGCAACCGATGCGGTGTTGCAATTATAAGTCTATAGATGACACAGGATACGCGCGCGATTATATGTGTTTACATCACACAGAATAAGATAAAGCGATGTTTTTTGTTTCATCTCTTGTCCAGTTTAATAAGTATGCCCTGGGTTTAATGAAGAAATTAAAAACATGTTCAGTGTAAGGTTATTTATATATAGAATTTGATTTCTTTTATTATTAAAATGATTTGATAAACCTAATTAGCAATAATAAAGTTATTAGGAGTTTCTTATATGCTACTTGTTAACTAGAAATCAGTTTTGTTTTGTGCGTGGTTGATTTTTTGTTTGATGCTTGCTGCATTTTTTAATCAAATGTTCTCTCATTTGATTTCTAGATTTCATTCATTTCTTCATTCATCTTATGTCGCAATCGTGGAGGATATTTATTAAACATTTCAAATTACACTTTCCTAAATATTATCAGGTATTATAAGTTAGCTACTAAAACTCGAAATTCCTATTCATTTTTGTAATTTCTTACCTCATTTAAGCGTTTTCAAAAAGATTTTGTTGTAAACGTGAGACATTTGCTATGACTATTGTTTTAATATGCATTTAATACCGATGCATTCTTTGTAATTTTAACTAAGTAAGTTATAAGTATTCTTTGTAATTTTTAAGTTTTTTTAAGAAATAATCATTAAGAATGTTAATGTAAACTGCGTTTACTCTTCCTTCATTAGTAAGCACACAATCTTTTTTAAACATTAGCAACGTCAAGATATATAACAGGGATGACTAAGCTCCTTGATAGTCCGAGATGTTTTTTAAAATTTGAAATTGTTTGCGCAAGCCTTTATTAAATATGGTAAAACTGGGTACAGAAATAGTGCATAATGAAATAGTTTAGCATCTCTCATCATGGTTGCTCTCATCGTATGCAGAAAAAGATGTACAACAGAGAGATGTTTTTATATAGTACTAATTTTTGTTCCATAATTCTTTGAACATTAAAATATGTCCATATTGCTTAAAAAAAAGCATTAAAAAATGTGGCTTGTTTATGCAAAAGTAAAAATCAATAAGTTGTTTATACAAGAATTATTATTATTATTATTTTGTTTTTTTTTTTTTTTTGCACGGCGGCATTAAATTTTAATTTATGACACATGCAAGTTAAAAGATATTTTTTTATATATATTGAACTAATTAATTAAAATTTACTCTGTATACTTAGGCATATATACATAAAAGACAAAAAAAATTATAGAATTTTTAACTTTTACCATTTGAAAACAGAACTCCTCAATATGAGGTGTTAATGTAAAGCCAACAAAATTACAAGTCAAATAAAAATTATTTCCCGAATAAAAACATTTAAACATTAAATAAATTAATTTGACATTAATAGTTTTTTAAGTAATGAGTAATTTAACATTTATTTTTCAAAACTCAACAAGCATGCTGCAAATATTTATACTGACAAAAAAAAAATATATTAAATATTCAAATCAAAAGAATACTAGAAATACATAATAGAAATATAATTTATTACAATAATATTTTTAATGTCAAAAATCCTGATTTTCAAAGTTAAATTTTCGTTTCCGACGAACCTATGCTTGGATATATTAACCATGTGGACTATAAATAGGAAAGAAGTCCATGTGTTTGATTTAGAATTTGGAGGTAATTAATTCTCGATCCCCACCATTTCGATTCCAGGAAAAAAATTCCCTTGGGGGTGTTGACACTGCAACGCTATCTTGAGAAAAATTTTCTTCTTTCATTGAAGGTCTGTCTGCTTCAAGACACATTATTTAGGACAAAGACAGCAACTAATAGGAAACTTGTTTACAGCTAGGATTTTCTCTCGAATATAAAGCGACACTAGACTAAACGGCTACAATAAAGTTTGAGACAAAGATACAAGATTTTTTTTTTATTTTGAGACGATGCATAATAATTTCACTAAGTGTCAATAACAACTGAAAATAATCTTCATTTCTTGATAACTTAAGGCAAATATGATTTTTTTTCTCTGATGCTAATAGTACATTTAATTTCTTAGAAATTTTCATTAATTATATTACAGTTATATGAAATTTTCTTTCTTGCGGGTTATTTTCTATTATGGTATTGTAATTACAAAATAAGATTAACTTTCCACATTTTGTGATATAAAAGTTAATCAAAAATGTTAACAAGATATTGCTTGTGAAATAAAATAACTTAATCTCTTATGAGAAATTAAATAGCAAGTCAAATAATGTATTTCAGAATACTAAAATGTCGAAAAATAATTTTGACGTTTTGAATTTTTGAATAATTATCTCATCCAGTGGATATTCATTGAACTTTTTTTTTTTTTTTTTTGAGTACAAAAAATTTATTTGCTTTGTTAACATTATTGTTACCACTTTCATTAGCATAAAACTTGACTTAGATAACCTGAATAACAATTCGGACTCATAAAGGAAACTGTGCATCTTGGTGTATTTGAAATATTAAATAAGATCATACGCTTACTCTTTTGTAATCCCTTTTTGGATCTATTAAACCAGGGAGTTAATAGATCCGAAAATTACCATACAAGATTGACACAAATAATTTGTTAAATAACTTTATATTAAAATATAAGCCTCTCATATGCATAAAAAATAGAACTGATTAATCGAATATTCCAGAAATTTTTTTATGAAAAAATTAGGTGTTTTCGTTATTTACAAGATGCGTAGCACAGAACAACAATATCACAAATTTTGAGCAAAGTATAAAACTTAAAAAGGAAAGGATTTAAAAATCACAATCGAACTGATTTTTTTTTTTTTTTTTTTTTTTTTTTTTTTTTTGTCGAGTGCCAACTAGGTTGACAATATGGAATGCACTGCTCCACTTTTCCAACTGAACCATAATTTGGCGTGAAGTTGGACTTCCTCAGTACACACATGCCATAGATACCCGTTTATAGGGTAGGCAATCATTCATACAAGGAAAGAAAGGACAAAGACATGAGAGAGAGAAAGTACATCCATGCCCGAACCGGGATTGGAACCAGGACCTCCCTATCCGTAGTAGGCACGCTGACCACTAGCAGGGAGGGCGGCAATCGAACTGATTAAGAAACGAAAATCCAAAACATGGTCAAAAGAACACAATTTTTAAAAGGAACTAAGTCATATAAAATTATTAGTAGAAAATATAAGTGTTTCGTTATGGCAAGCTCCACATCAGATCTTCTCTCGTAGTTTTTCATCAACAACCTCTTCCAAATTTAATTTTTCCCAAACGTGTTTAGTAATTTATTTTTCAATAAATTTTTTTGCATGGTACAAAAATTATATAAAGGAAAACATATTTCTCCGAATAAAATTGATACTATGGTCAAATTAAGATTGAAATTGTCTGAAAAATTTTGTTTATCTTTGAAATGATTTGTCGCCCCTCTGTTAGCTGGGCTCGGAGTATGATAGCCCCCCCCCCGTTACATCACTGAAGCGAGCAAATATAAATTAGAATTTTACTTGCTCGATTATCGTTTTCCTCCCAAATATTCATTTAAGGTTGAATTGCGGCTCTGCGTAGTTGTATTGAATATTTCTAATTATTCGAATACATACCATTTATTCAACGGAATAAGGATAGGCGGGCTAATATAAATAAATAAGAATTTTATTTATTTGTCCGCCTATCGTTATTCCGTCCAATAAATGGTATGTATTTGAATAATTAAAAATATTTGATGTTCTAAATAATGATAGACTCCTTTAACTTTTATTCGTTTTACATTTTTGATTATTCTTTGCTTTAGCACGAATTTATATGTTTTGAAATTTCGTTTTTATTTATTTTCAAAATTGAGCTATTCCGATTAATTTTTTTTTCCCTCACATATGCTAAAACTGTTGCTTTGCACATTAGTTTTACCTTAATATCTTAAATTTTAAATATTTTTGATTACTTTTTACTACCGTGATATTATAATTGCAATGGCATAAAATATTTGAAATAACTATTCACTTTTTATTCTTATTTTAATTAATTTTTTCATACTTTTGTTTTTGTTTTTCAAATTTGAGATTTCATTTTTTTACTTACTGTACTAAAAATTTCTAGTTAAAATTAACTTTTCCTTCTAATTGTTAGTTAAGTTTTTATTTCAATTTTCTTAACTAAAATAAGTTTATGTAATACATATGATTAAATACATTCAACAAATATTCTCATCAACTGTGATTCTGGTCCTGGAGGCGCTTTGAGTTTGAAGGCATGACCAGACAGCCTTCTCTAGGCTCAAATCCGGTCATCTTAGGACTCAAAAGTTTGTGCAAAACGAAGTCTTTCCCACTTGCACAAAGTGCAACACTGAAGAAGCCAGACCCGAACATTTACTTCTGCGCAACCCTGGTGCGGTCCTTGAGGGATTAAGGGCGGAGGCAATCATGGACCTGATCTGATCCAGATCAGGGGATTAGAAAGAAGACTATTCTTGTCAAGCTCATAATATATATTAAGTATGACCTTATATATTGTTAGGTATTCCGTTATTATTTATCAGATGATGAGTACCTAATAAATCAGAAGAGGGATAACTCGAGATGCTTCGGAATTCATGTAGGCGAATTTTAATTGTTGCGTTTTGAAATGTGTATTAAAGTATTTAGTAAGGTATTCTAAAGTAGTGAACGGTATTTAAGAATTATGCGTATAAGTATAAAGTATTTTCGTTTGCAAAAAGTAATTTCGTTTTTAGAGAAACAATTAGTTTCGTTTTAGGCGAAGCGGAAGTAATAATTTCGTTATTTTGATAAAGTGTTTTACGTGTGAAGTAATTAAGTATTTTAATTTGTAAATTATGGCTTTTTGGGGGAAGGCTAAAAAAGTAGATTTAATAGAATTAGCAACAGAATTAGGTCTCTCAGTACCTGAAGATCCTAAAATAATTTATTTAAAACGTACTATAACGGAACCAGAGACGTATGATGAAGGGTTTAGTAAAAGTTTATTATGTATAATTATTAAAGATCGAATTGAATCAGAAATAGCCGCCAAAACGTTCGCTGACCGTGAGCATGAACTCGAACGTTTACATATCAAAAATAGAGACCAAAATGCAAATATTTCGATTTAAATAACAACGATGAAAGTAAGAAAGTGCACACAGATTTTCGAAAGTTAATACACGAATATAAAATCAAAGATGGGGATATAAATTTTTATTTAGTTTTATTTGAAAGGCAGGCACGACGTATTGGGTGTCGCAATTATTGGGACTGCTCCCTTATGAAATTACGCAACAAATCGCGCGTGTAAACGAAGATAATGCAAATAATTATAAGCATGTAAAATCATTATTGCTTAAGCGATATTAATTAAGTGCTGATAAGTTTAGATTTAAATTTTTTAAACCAAGTTAAAAACCCAGAAAGTACATGGAAGGATTATTCATTTGAATCACAAAACTATTTTGAGGAATGGATAACGGGACTCGAGATTTCAGATTTTAATAGCTTAAAAATTTTAATTGTTACTGAACAATTGAAGAAATAAGTAAATTCAACAACTCGGGAACATTTTGTGGACGAATAGCCTAAAATTAATACCCCAGATCAATTAGCGGATAAATTGGATAATTATGATAATGTTCGATCTATTAACAATTATAAATTAAGAAACTCATCGAATTATAATTCTTGTAATGAAAAATTTCAGGTAGAAAAGAAATAATTTCCGTTTACTGAAAATAAAAATATGAATCGAAAAAAGTTATTCAGTTCGGATATTCGAAATGAGAAAGGGGAATTTAAGTGTTTTAATTCTAATGATTATGGTCATATATCTCGTGAATGCCCGGCGCCGAAGACTTCTGCTTACTGTAAGAAATGTAAAAAGCATGGTCATTCTCAGCGAACGTGTAAATATGAAACCGATGAAAAGTGCGAGGGGAATAATTTATTCATTAGTCAAAACATCTCGCTTCAAGAGCATCGCTGGCGCCTTACGAACCACTTAAAAGATGCTTTTATTTATGGGAATAAGATGATTACGTTAATTGATACGGGAAGTAGTTGTTGCTTTTTATAAGAAAGTACCGCAATAAAAATAAATCTGAATATGACACCAGATAGCTGTAAATTATTCGGTTTCGGAAATAAAAATAATCTAGTGACTAAGACTCTTGGAAAAGCTGTAGTAAATATTCGTATAGATGATGTAGTTGGAAAATTTATTCCTTTATTAATTGCAGAAGATAATTCCCAACCATGCGATTAAATTTTTGGTAGAACGTGGTTAGATTTACCATACATTGCTTTTACATGTATTGAGGGTAATCTAAAATTTGGATACTCAAATAACGACGTTTTCTCTGCAATTCAAGTAGATATAAAGGAAAATGCAGTTAAATTAAAAACATTAAATGAGACAGAAATCGAAAGTAAATCAATTAATCTAATTAGGGTGAAAATTGAAGAAATCGAAAATTCGATAGTTAATGGGGCAATTTTTATCAAAAGTATAGGACAGAATTTCGATTCTATTCTTGATGTAGTTAACGGTGAAGCAATTGTTAAAAAAAAAAAAAAAAAATTAATATAAAAGTTAGGAAAGGTCAGTGCTTAGATAGGGGAATGAAAGTAGGTGAGGAAAGCATATCCCTATCCAATAAAGTAGAAAGTGATAGTGAAAAAGTTGAAGTTATAGCAATTAACAAGTCTCCTATTTTAATGAAGAGATGTATATGTAATTGAAGAGAGAGTGTGTGTGAAGGAGCTCGCTATGAAAGAGCTAGCTAAAAGATGTCTGTAAATAATCCTATTTGTAAATAAATCTGTAAATATTCATAAGTACTCGAGTAGCTTAGGTGTACTACATCCACCTAAGCTACTCGGCATCCGATAAACAATAACGAATAGCTAATAATAATAATAATAATAATAATAATATATATATATATATATATATATATATATATATATATATATATACTAGCCATTGCATTTGTAATATTTATGTGTAAAAACCATAACTCACTTTTTGAGGAATGTCTTGCGATAATAATTTTCTGTTCTTATTTAAAAATTCATTTCTTTTGAGGTTACATATTATAACCATTCTTTTTTAATGTAAAGCTTTCATTCAATGAAATTAATTTGAAATGATGGTGAAAAATCATTTTATTGGCACCACTTTTTTCTGCATGATGGGATTTTACACATATAACTGATACAATGCATTAATACAAGGTACCAATTCGTTAATTCGCCACTCAAAGCGCGAAATCTGCTAATCGTTATAAAACAGCCTTCTTCAGAACGAAAGGTTCTGGGTTCGATCCTAATCAGTGAAAAATATATTTGTTAGTGTTACTCCTGTGACTCCATAACTGACAGTTACATACAAGAACTTATAGGTGATACTACAGTGGTGGTATTGGTAATCTTTGCTTGCCCAAAAAATAAGTTTTTATAAGTACAATTCTTGTAGAGATATTATATGAACATTTTTAATTTATATATGACCTGTATTTTTATTCAAATAAGTAACCAATGATGTGCTTAATATTGTTTAGTTAAAAATATTTTTTAGCATTTAATTACATCATAGGCAACAAAATCAATTCATAAAAGTAAATCATATAATTAATAAGTATTATATATAATATAGTATGTATAATATAGTATTAATAAGTAAGTGGAATTAAAATATTTTCCGCGTATACCACATAATACAGATATACGGAAAATATGTTAATTTATCTTATATATAATACACTTATTAAATTTCCAGTTTTTAGGCAATTAAAAAAATTATTTCAATTATCTAAAAATCGGAAAAGTCAATGCAACTTTTGAATTTTCATGCAAAGAAATTTTAAAAAAAAATTACATTTATTTTATATAAATGGCGCAATTTTTCATCACAAATAAAAAAAGAATGAAAACATCCTGATCACTTTTTTCAATCAATGGGCTTACTTTTGAGGAATAATTCAGTTGAAATATGAAACATCTGGGCTAAAAATTCCGCCACTGAGCTAGAGAATAGATATTTGCACTGTATAATTGAAAAAGACTTCAAAGCAATTTAAAAAGAAATCGAAAACAAAACTATTTACTCTTTATTCTAACATTTTACTTATTATGCCATCCTAATTTAGTTATCTTTTCTACTGGATATTCGCAAAAACACTCGTACCATTAGTTGCAAACGACAAAAATCTAAGTTTTGTAAATGAATGATTAAATTTTTTAACGTAATTAAAATCTTTTTCGTTATTCTTAAAAATTTTGTACCTAAGAAACATATTTAGTAAATAGTAATTCAATATGATTTGCTTCATTTTTGTTTATCTTTTGAAAATTTTTTTGAATAATTCTTTAATTATATATCGATTTTGGAAAAATTTATCATTTTAGTAGTTTTTTTATTGAAATCTTACAATACAAATTAAAAACTGTTCTTCTTAAGTTTCATAATTTTGGCAACCATTTCCTGAAAATTATATGTTATGAAATAAGCCATATCTGGCATTGGTAAGCCATAAATATTTTTCAAAGGAAAGTTTGTATAAAATAGCTGTTTACATGATTAGCGCTTATCAGTGTTATTCTGGCATTATATAATCTGTAATATTTGTAATCCAGAGATGACAATGATGCAATTTAAAAATCGAACAAATGTAGTATCTGTTTTATAATATTTAGTAATGTGTAATATTTATTTTATAGGGCTCATTCGAACCGACTTATTTTAAATTTTTTTGTAATAAAAACAAAAGTAGTTAGGTTTAAAAAGTTCATTTCATATCACATCCATAAATAAGTTAATTAAATTATGAGTTCATTTTCAGTTTAAAGTTAGAATAGTTAAAAAAGTGTGACTAGATTAGATAATGAAAAAATTCATTTTTATAGCTGCTATAATTGTGAATGTCACTCGGCAGCTAAAAATTAAAACGTTATTATTAAGTAACAGAATTACATGTGAAATAAAGCATGCATAATAAAGTTAGCTATACGCGTACACATTGTGAAAGTGTTGTGTCGTTGCATATAATTATACTATAAAGGATAAAACTATTTTATTCAGAATAAAAAGCCGCGAGTTCGATACTAAGCTCTATAAAGCGATGTAATATGTACATTATTTTCTTGTTTTCTGCAATCACATCTATCCGGAAAAATGTTTAGATGTTCTCGAGGTTTGTACTTAGCTCACTGTCTATGTATAAAATAGCAAATCTTGCAAGAAAACTGAAATAAGTTTGCGTGGAAATAAGAGATACTGCGAGAAAAATTTATATTACGCATCCAGGTCTATAATATTGCTAATTTTTTTGTAATGTTTGAAATTTGGAAGTATTTCATATGAAATAATTTTAATTTCTTTTTAATCAAGCAAAGAAAAGTTGATTCTTATTTTGTACTGAAAGAATCTTTTTTTGAGGTACTTTAACCACAAGTTAATAGCACCATAACTTTTATATGCTTTTAATTATTTTCTTTTTTGTCAGATGGATTGTTTCATTTTGACCTCAAATGACTATGATCCAGCTAATCATGTCTTTATATTTGCTAAGAGAGAGAATGCCATCATTAATAATACTTCACATTACTCAGTGTTTTAATTATGCTATAAATTATATATATGTGTGAACTTATAGGTATCACTTTATTATTTCTCTTGCTAACTCTTAAGAATTTAAAAAAAATTCGAAAGATATAATAATTTCGTAAGGCTTGTCAAATTAGAGACTAATTTTGAAAGCACAAGGAATGACCCCTTGTTTAAGCCAGTCACTCCTCAACAAATGGCTTTCTTGAAATTCCTGCTTTTTCTAAATATATTTTAAAAATACTTGCATCTGATAAGACTGAATCCCGAACTGGAGGGTCGTCAATTTAGGACATCTTGTCCAGCTGCAGGGAATATGAGCCTCCGTACAGTTTTGGGGATTAAAATTCAAAAGGACCGCAATGAATTCCAAGAACACACAGTGAGAGCAAAAACACCCCATAACTCCAATTCCTCCACTTGTGAAACAGGTGGTTGAAAGTGGTAAATTTACAACATGCTGTCCAGCGACCCTGCGGAAACGTTGGCGATGAAATTCAAAACTTTCCTCCAGGGATTTCTTATTGGGAAATGCTGATTAATCCTAGTTTTAAGAAAATAAAGCGGGGTGAAAGGAAAGGGAAGTTATGATGTTTATGTGACCTTGTGATCTGGGGATGGTTCAAGAAACGTTGCAAAGCAAGAGGAATAAAACAATTTGTGATGAAAAAAAAAAAAATCTATAAATATTTGAATTTTTAAAATCTAAAGAAAAATTAAAGAACTGAGGTACTGTCCTCTATATATGCTTTCGATTTTAAAGGGTTTGGTTTATATATAATTTGTACTTAATTTGTTGCCATTTTTATACCTAAGATATAATGACCTGCAGTTCAAAATGGATTCGAAATCATTATTACAGACGGCCACACCTTAGGTGGGATTTCAACTTAAGAAGTGTTAAACCAAAGGACAGAGAAATCTAACTATTCGGCTGCCACTTTAGATTTTAAAGTGTTAAATTATTGCAAGAACTATTTTGAAATTTTTAAGACGCGGCAGACGATAAATTGTAGGAAAGAAATTAAATGTTAGATCTGAAAATAAAAATAAATTTTATCTCAGTATCCAATGTATTTATCTTTAAAATTCAATTTTTAAACTTTATTTTTGAGTAAAATAGTAATAATAATATTGGTAATTTAATTTTTAAAGGGGCACTGGTTTTTAATAAAATGTGAATACACATAAAAAAACAGTCTCAATTATTCATATTTCTTAGGTAAATTAAAATAGTGTGCTTCACTTTAATAATATACTTTATTAATTATATATATATATAATAAATCGTTATCAGAGAATTTTAATCAATATCAGATATTTTTCCTTTTTAAATTGACTTGTTTTTGAGAGTTAGTTAAATTATCGAAAAGTAATATTGGACAGAGAACTTTAAAACTTTAGAGATCTAATATATAATTTTTATTTCGCTAATTGTATGAATTATAATAAAATAGTCAAATATGATTACGATAAAATTTCGCCAAATTCCAACAAATTTCAGAATTTTCATTCAATAAAAATATAATTCAAAGAAATGAAAAGATGATACAAAATTACATATACACATATAAAATATCTACATATTTTATACTTATAAATCTGATAAATATTGCTATTCATTGTGATTAGTTAAAGTTAAAGGAAATAAAGAAGAGTGCAGCATTTTTCGATCTATTACATCACATGTATCACGTTCAAAAACGGTGTTTTAGACAAAATACAGTCTTATGTTCACAATTTAAAATATAGGATGTAACGAATTAAAAAATGACAAATGATTATTGCTTTTCATTGTGATTGGGAAAAGAAATAAATTTAAGCATTTGTAGATTTTTTGTGATTGAATTGTTTGCCGTCCATTTTTATATATAAATTAAACGATTAACTTCACAAACTCTGATGTTGTAAAATAAGAAAGAATTCATAGAAGAAGATGTACAGACATTCGCAGGGGGACTGTAATGGCCTGATTGGTTAGGGCTTTCTTTATCGTAAGGTAGTGAGTTTGAGTCCTGACCCAACCAAAGATCTGCCGTGTTCACTAATAGCGTCTAAGACATATTAAATATGTCATGATCACAATATTTTCCATGAGAAATCATACCTCTGGGTTGTGGCAGGGCATGTTTTGCATCTTCTACTTCAGGGATGGGCAAACTAAGGCCCGCGGGCCAACTCCGGCCCGCGGATAGAATTTTAATTTGCCGGTCAGAGGCAAATTAAAAGAAATATTCATATATTATATATATCCATCTCCTTTTCTACTTTGTTTAAATATTATATTTTTCTTCCTTTTTTTCAAGGAGCTGGTAATCTGCTTACATTCTCCATTTTTGTTCTACAAAACATAAATCGAAGGAAATAGCAAACACAGGCAGTTTTCAATCGGTAAAATGTTAAAAGCGGAATTTATTTGTTAGTTATAGCTGTAGATTGGCGCCAACAAGCGTTATCTTTTTCTTGTGGAGCAGACATATGGGAATTCAATATAGGTGAATTAGACCTCACATGTGGCAGACTGCTCATTTTAAGCTCCATCTATCTCTTTAATATGTTTGCTGGGCAGATTGGTGAGAACGATTTATCTCATTTCCCGAGGTTAAATTCAATACTCTCAGTAAATGAAGAGAAACTTAAGAATTATGAAGATAGCTTGAAAAAACTTCATTTTGAGTTCGAAAGCAGATTTCAAGATTTCAGTGCCATTCAAGCAGAATTGGATATTTTTAAAATGCCATTCAACGAAAATTGTGAAGCAGTGAGGTCAGATTTGCAGCTTGAAATAATTGAGTTGCAAACTAACAATCATCTCAAGCAATTGTTTCTAAATATATCAAAGTTAGAGTTTTACAAATCAATATCTAAAGTAAGTTTCCCAAATTTAATATCTCATGCCCAGAAAATCAGTGCTATGTTTGCTTCATCTTATATATGTGAACAAGTGTTTTCAACTATGAACCTTAGAAAGAATTATTTCAGAAGTAGACTGACAGATGAGCATTTAGCCTCGTTCCTTAGAATCAGTACATCTCACTTCGAATCTCAATATAAGGAACTTTTAAAAATAAAATCGCAATTTCATTCATCTCATTAATATATTAAATTCTAATACTTATATATTGTTTTTAAAATTTTAGAAAAATTCATCTTGGCCCGCTAAACTTTATTTTTTCGATTTTTGACCCGCGATCGAAAAAGTTTGCCCATCCCTGTTCTACTTAGTCCTTGCGTCTAAATTACGAAGACCCATTCAATGGCCCACCCATTGGATATACCACTATTCACTGGAATGGATTTCTCATTTTAACAATGATCTTCATCCAAAAAATATTTGTCCAGTCGTCGCCATAGAGATAGGCCGGACAAGTCTTAATATTTCAATGATGACTGTCCAGCAGCAGATTGACAAAGGGGGAATTTCTTTACAAAATGTTCACTTATCGTTATTTCAGGAGCAAGTACATTTTAACTTTTTAAAATGTTGAGATTTTTTATATTAAAAAAATTTTTTACAGTAAGTTTTTTTTTTTTTTTTTTTTTTTTTTTTTATCTACCATGTACTCCTTTATGTTACTTAATCTGCCAGTAAAATATTTTTTATTAAAGTGCATATACCGTTTCTTAAGAATAAAACTAGTTTATTGTGTAAAATTATTCCTTTAAATTGAAATTATTTAATGTTAAAATGTGCGTGTTTTTATAAATAAAATATATTTGATTTGTAATTTTATTGCTTTTATTTTAGCACTTTATGCTGAAAATTTCTTTCTTCGAACGGTGAAGATTGAAAATGTGTTGATTGCTTTTTTCAGGGCTTCGAACCAGAACTGAACTGAAAAAAAAATCATTACTTTGGTGGAGCTAGAAGTAAAAAAGATTTTTTTCAAGAAAAATATCCGTCTGAGTCATACTTTTTGCATCTCAGCATGTGATAATCTATGGATGCTATAAACTGTTTCGATAGACAAAACAGCTGTTCAGTAGGAAGTATAGAGTGTGGCGCCGTCCAAAGGAAGATTTGTGATGTGCGTGCAATAAGTGTCTCTAATTGGCCAATAGAATTAAAAAAGCTAGAAACAGAGTCGGGATTAATTTATGGATAATAAATACAATGATCAACAAGAATTAAATAATGAAGTGAAGAGAATAAATTAACAGCCGTATTTAACTCTCAACAATCTCTTTTCTTTTGTTTTTCGTCTTGAACTCAATTGCAACCGTTGCATTCTAAAGAAAGATTTTGACACACAATATGTTAAAATCTTAACTAAAAAAGTACAATTATGAAATTCATAGAAAAAAATATGTGAGTTTATTAAGAACGTCTCAAACAAATGTTTGATTTCAGAGCAAATAATTATAATTATTGATTATTTTCTATAATTGTGTAAGAATCTTTGAATAATAATTACTTGTCCCATGTTATTTTTATTGTTTGCAGATAAAATGGATAATAATTGCTTAGTGTGATTTGAAACACAGCTAACAAAAAATTTCGCTAACGCTATTTAAGTTACATTTGCAACATATTGTTGGTGTCATTTAAAAATGAAAAACTATGGCTTGGTACTATACGGTAGTCTAAGTCTAATACAAGGGTACCATGACCAGTTTGAGACCTGTTGAGTATTATATTTCGATTTGATTGTTGAATATCGATATCGTTTTACGACGCTCGTAGATTTTTCTTATTATTTTGTATTTAACTTATCAATGCTATCATTACTCTTTCATTCGAAAATTAATTTTAAAAAATTATTTTGAATAAATAAACGACTTGGATAAAAAATTTTCAGAAATTTAATTTTTAAAAATTAATATCTTAATTAAAAAAATTTATTTTCTAAAATTTAATTTTTTCGAACAACTTTTTCATCTACCCGTATTTTAAAGATTTCATAATAGTTCTTGTAATAAAATTTTTCAGCTTATCCTTTGAAAATCGCTGGTGGAATGTTTTGAATTTCACCGCCAAAGCTGCTTAATAGCTTCTTTGATGTCTCGCCGGACAGGATGTCGTAAACTTTCCCCTTTCAGCCACCTGCTTTACAAGTGGAGGAGTCGGTGTCATATTAAGTGCTTTCTTCTTTGGACAAGTGGATGAGTTCCTGGAATTCCTTCTATTCCTTTGAAGTTTCCCACACTGAAACTGTACTCTCATTTTCCCTGAAGCTGGATAGGATGTCGATAATTTACCACCCTCAAAGCTATGAAACTAGTGTCATCAGTTACTACTGACAAAAAGTGTTTCACCAAAAAAATTTCAATAAAACCACATTTTCAAAACCGTGTGTTAAATAGTTTCTTAAAAATAAAAATTAGAAGGGGGATTATTCCTAATATTTTCCGAACTTTACAAAACTCACGAAGCTTTAAGAATTACTCCATTTTTCGAATTATTAATCGTTAGCAAGAGAAATTAAAAAAGTGTCGCATACAAGTTATTCATTCGTTGTAATCACCTTCGTAACGCATAATGAAAACACTAAATCATGAAATACCGATAATTATGGCACGATTATCATGAGCTGGTTATCAAATATCGTTAACTGAGGTATCATCAATATACAAATCCAACCAATCTATCGAAAAAAACCAGAATTAGAAGAACAAAAATTATAGTGCTACAAATTTCTAAACAATGTTCCTTAAAGATGAGATGCTTTTTCTACAGAAATAAGATTTAACATTTCTTTGCATAATTAAAGAAAACTTGAAATTAGTGAATTTGAAACACTTCAAAACTGCTAACATTACAAAACATTATTATTATTGGTAGAAGATTGTAAAAATAAACTTTATTAACCATTTTATAGTTATGTGTACATGATATAAATTTTTCTTGCGATATCTCAAGATTTTTCATTTGCTTATTTCATTTTTCTTAGAATATTTACTATTTTATAGATAGTGCGCCATGTTGAATCTGAAAAATTTCCAAACAATTTTCCAGGTAAATATAAAAGCAGAAAAAATGGCATTACATCGTTTGACAGAATCGAGTATTGAATTCAAGGCCTTTACTATTATAAATGCTAACACTATCATAATTATATGCAACGACACACACATCTGCAATTTACGTGTTCCTCACTTTATTACAAATTTCTTATACCACACTGTAATAATTCCGTTAATAATACTGCTTTATTTTTTCGCTGTCTAATAACATTCACAACTATAAACATTTTATTAATCGTTCACAGAATACCTTTGAAATTACGTATGTTTTGTCAGTGTTAATTTTAGTGACTTCTTACAAAATAAGTAAAATTTTAAAAGCTATTAAATTTAATCTTTTTTTACTAAAAAATATCCTTTTATTTTCTAAGCAATTTTAATGTTTGTAGATAACGCATTGTGAATAGCTTAAATGTGCATCATTTTAATGTACACTCTGATTTATCTTATAAGTTAAGTATGTAGAAAATTTATAAATAAATATAAGAAATGCTAATTAACATTAAAAAAATCACTTTACTGAAAACTTCAGAGGTAAGATATAGTGA
>JAPDSC010142874.1:522-16587 GCA_026290005.1 Latrodectus geometricus
TTAAGTAAAAAATATTTTTAAATAAATTTATACGACAATTATGTTAGTGATTTTAATTTAACCTCTAAATTAAGCCAAAAGAAATCTAAATTATAAATCTTTAAAAATTAATTTAAATTCATAATTTTTTTTCACTCAGATTATGCGCAGTTCTTTTTCAAATAATAATACATGAGGACAACATCAGATTTCCCAACAGAAGAACCAAGGTTGGCTTGGATGACATATAAAACGCATTGACTTTACGACTTCCTTTTCTCTTGTGAATTACTGCTCTACTTGATTATCGAAAGTCACAGAACAAAAGGACTCTTAAAATTACGAGACGATACCAATCTTTTTCGTGTAGAGGAACACATATTACAATAGAGCTGCTCTGTCTCACAAGTAATTACTTTTCTTTTGACAAAACCGGCAATTACGATTAAAAAGGTTGAAAATACGTTTAGAATATAATTTGTATTTATTGGGAAAATATTTACAGAATCCAATAGGTAATGAAATCTATTATAGCAGTACGTAAAATAAAATTTATTATATAAATGAAAAATTATCGAATAAAAAATTTATATTAGGTTGGGGAAAAAGTAAACCATTATTTTTTCGGTAGACGTCTGTTGTGATCGATATCTCGTGAAGTATCTATCAAACAATTTCAGATTTATTCTCGTTGGAAAGGTGACATTTGACACTAAAATATCCACTTGCGGTTTTTTGTTTGATTAATTCAGTTACGAGTACAAGGTTTTATAAAATGGAAGACAACAAATAGAAAATTCCATACATTTTCGTTTTTCTCTTGTAACGGCGGAAAAGATAGCCGGGTGGCTAAAATTGTGAAAGGTGTTTATCGTCCTATATAAGACTGTAACAACCAGTAACGTACAATTTTTGTTTCGTCGATTCCGTTCGGGTATTTTTGATGTTAGAGATGCACCTCGCATGTGGATACAGCATCGTCGAAAATGCCTATAAAATATCAAAAATGATCGAAGTTAACCGCATGTCAGCAGTCGTAACGCGCAAGACCTAAAAATCTACATGAAAGCTGTTTTAAACCTTTTTACAAAGTGAATCCAAAAGAAGTTACATAAAGTTCACGAAAAAATAATGGATTTCTTTTTCTCCAAACTAATATTTTCTTTTGATGTAGATATCTTAACACACTAAATTTGTGAAGTTCTTAAAATACATAAATTGCTTAATTTTCTTTAAAATTGATGGAAATAAAACAATTCATGTGTTTTAATATCATAAAATACGATTTTCATCTGAGGATGAAAAAAATTAAGCAAATATTTTGAGAGATAAGTTGGATTCCTTAGAACACAGATTTTTATCATATTTTATTAAGTTTATATTTTTATGGGAAAGTTTGTTCGAAACACATTAAAAATTTGTAACCAAAAATGATATCGTAAATACTTATATTTTCCATTATAATTAAATACATTATTCAAAACATTTCGAAATGAAGGGAGAAATGAAAAGAAGAAAAAATCGTTCCGCGACAATTATGCATTTGCATAAAGTTTAGCACAGGTGTTAAAAAAATAACAAGCGAGAGATTTATGTGGTAATTTTAATTCTTTGAAACGATAATGATGCTTTATGGCAATAATTTGGTTGATGTAAATGTCATAAAATGTGTTTCTGGGAGATGACGCATCATGTATAGAACTTTCAAACAACTGAAACTGTTGCACACCTGTTTAGCATGGATGTGACACAGCCATCAAGACTTTGAGAACAACTTTTACTCTCTAAGAAGTACAATATACATGTTCCGGACAGTATATTGTACTTATTCAAGACGCAACAACTAGTCGTCTGAGAATACCTCAAACTTAATCGAGCAGAGATTTCGGTCATTAAAACATGTTGGCCATTACCTATGCTCTACATTGTTTCAGCTTCATGCATGCTTTATACAATAAATACTATATATTTATCATTATTACGCAAAAGAGAAGAATCCACAATGTCTACAGCGTAAGATATAATATGAGGTCTCAGTATCTAGTCCCTATAAATGTAGTCACGTGATATTTTCTTTCCCAAACCTAAGTGGAATAATTTTGAGTGTCCCTATAAACCCATGTTAAAGCAGTTTAATGCAGGGGTCGCCAAAGTGGTCTATATAGACCCCTACGGGTCTATTTAACAACAGTAGGGGTCTATCTGGTCTAAGGGGTCGAATGGGGGTCTATTGGGACTCGAAGGAAAAACAGTTCTTAATACAAATCATCTTCAAAAATTAAACGACGATTTTAAACTGTGCTTTGTTGATTTGGAAAACATCGACATCCCTGAAAGCATTATTGCGCCATTTTCGGCGCAAATTGATAACGTCGACATCAACATACAAGATGAGCTTGCTGAACTGTTGTCCGATCTTGAAGCAAAAACGCTTATTAAAAATTTGACAATACATAAATTTTGGACTAATATAAATATAAAGCAAAAATATGTGAAACTTTACGAAATGGCTCAGCCATTTATGCTGGCGTTTACAAGTTCGTATATGGTTGAAGCCGGTTTCAGTCACGTTAATTCAAATTTAACTAAAAACAGAAATAAATTAAATGTGGAGCTTGGAGGGGATTTACGGTTAAAATTGACTAATTTCGAACCCAATATAGCGAACTTTGCCAAGAAACACCAGGCACACTCATCTCATTATGAAGTAAAAAATCTGTAGCTACTTTACTTACTGTTTCAGATTTATTAAATATTTAGACTAATATAAAGTTTTATTTACCTGAAAATTACCTTTGTGGGGGTCTATGAAGATTTCGAAAAATCATATAGGGGGCGATGATCAAAAAAGTTTGGTGACTCCTGACCTATGCTCTACATTGTTTCAGCTTCACGCATGTTTCTTACAATAAATACTATACGTTTATCATTATTACGCAAAAGAAAAGAATCCACAATGGCAACAGTGTAAAATATAACATGAGATCTCAGTATCTAGTCCCTATAAATGTAGTCACGTTATCTTTTCTTTCCCAAACCGAAGTGAAATAATTTTGAGTGTCCCTATAAACCCATGTTAAAGCAGTCTAATGTCACAGCGCAAAATAATTTGGAAATCTTCCAATTCACGGCGTTTCATTCTATTCACTTAGTATCCAATTTGGATATGCAGCAGCTCATCTCTTTCATTGAGGCATGTCGCTGTTAAGTAACTTTGTCTCTGTCTCGACAAGTAGTTAACATCGATCGACGTTTCTGAGGAAGCTTTAACTATTGATAACTGACATTAACTATCATTGAAAATATTTGTATAATTTCTTTAAAAACTTGTGTTCTTTTAATGTTTTGGGCATTGTTAAGAAATATCTTAACAGAAAGTAAAAAATTTTATCTGAATATAGAAATTGGAATTAATAACACATCTAAAACATCACAATTTATATTTTTAATCTCTAAAATATCAGTTTGAGATTTTAAATGCAATATTTATTATTACCAAACCCTATACATAATGTTTTGTATAAAATATTTAATAATATCACATCTAAAATATGAAAGCATTTTCTAATATTAGTAAATGTCATTAACGATGCCTTATTATCACCCAAAAAAAATGATAATGACATTTTGAGATAATAAGTTATACTTAAATTAACAAAAATTGCAGTTTCCATGGTCTTCAAATTTCATTGAACTGTAAGAAAGTTGATTGTTAGGTATAGATCCATCCACTGAATTTCTGAAACCCCGTACTATCATGGATTACTTTAATAAAAACAATTTGTGTGACAGTGGTACTATTAAATGTTTAAGAAAATCATTTAGAAAATTATAATCAAGATTTAAAAAGTTTTTGATTTTTATAACAGCATTCTAAAGATGTTTACTGAGATTTCTAAATTTAAAAGACGTTGCAGTATTTATTCCATAATTCCAGGCATTTATTGTCCTTTCCCAATTCCCAAACTTAGCATTGATGATTATTTTTCTTTTGAAAACAATTCCTATTTACAAATATTTGTGCAACTTCTTGGTTTTTCCTAGATTGGTGAAGAAAAGAACAGACCAGGTTCTTTTCTACGTATTTATTTCATCGTTTACAACCAGAAGAACAAGTAAAACAAAAGTTGCGGTGAAGTAAAAACCACCTGGAAAAGCAATTAACACAAGCCATTATTTATTTTCCTACAATGTTTAATAGAATGTTTTCGTCAATTGTTTTAGAATAACTTTAAAAAAAAAATGTTTTGTTGATATATTAAGCGCTTTTTGCACACGACAGATCATGAAACTGGAATCTGAAATTTAAAGTGGATTCCTAACTACTACAAATATTAACAACAGAGGTAAGAATCAAACCCATAAACTGAAAGGTCAGGACGCCAACCTTTCAGCAGTTGGCTCGGCATAACTGTAAAAATTATAAGCATTTTGAAAAATAATAGATTTAATCGCATTTTTTATTAGTTTTTTAGTATTATTAATACAAATTACTAGCCTCAAAGACAAATTACCTTAGAAAATTCAATATTTCGTCTTTTTTTATACAGTAAAGCTCAGAGAATGTAGATTCTATTTTTTCCTGAAATTTGCTAATTAAATACCAAATGTATACTTTTCATTATAATTAAATAACAAAAGCTAAAAATATGATAATCCAGACAAAAACGGTAATATTTAACTTCTTGAGTCACAATCGAATACATCTACAAGAACAGAATCAGAAATATTTCAATAAAATAGAAGATTAAGCAAATATTTTAATAATACCAATGAACATAATGAAAATTCAAATTTATTCAAAGCATGAAATTCCTACATATGAAATGTTGTATATCTTCAAACATTTCAATGAACAAATATTAACGTGAAAACATTAAATATTGGATTCTTTGGAATATTTCAAAAGGCCTAGTAAAAAAGGAACGGTTCCAAAAAACAACTGACATAGTTTCCAAACATTTCAATTTCAATGAAACGGAACGAAGCTTTTGAAGCCTTGAGAAAAACTACATTAAAGCAAATTACACTAAACATCTTGCATAATTGGTGTCAAACGTTTCACTACTTTCCATACATCTGTTTGCAAATTTAAGAAGAACGACCACAAATACAGCCAATAGCTTTCTCAAATAGCTCTGTCCCACATTTTGAACCATCATTAGTTAAACAAATTACAGGTTTCATTTGCAATTCTGTGGCCCTCACGTTGTAACAATCACATTTTTAAAACTAGTGACTTCTTCGTATGTTTAAACAAGCGTGTAACACGTATTTAAATACAATTGTGAAACACAGGAGAGAATTATGACTAGCTTTCCATGCCTAATATAATGTCACATTCGTTCCGTTTATTATTGGGAAAGTACATAAAAGAGTTCACATTGATAACAGGATGCTCGATTCGAAAGAAAAATGGTAAATTAGTGAAAAGTAAAATATGTCAACCTTGCTGAAAACGGTAATTTCTTCTTTTAATGTAGCAAGAAGCGTAAGTTGAAGCTGAGTGTTTGTGGCGAAACACTGTCGTACATAGTTAATGAATTAGACTCCACTAAGGTGAATTTGAATTCCTTGGAGCAACTATATTACGACTGCCATATATAAATAATATTCTTTTAAGATTTATTATTTAACATTACACTTAGCCAGAAGTTTAAAAACACTCACCTTGAGAAAGAGATTGCACATATTTTATTAAGCTTACGCTAAAACACGTTTTTCAAGATCGGGTACCTGTTGATAGTAAAAGGAACTATGATTTCATTCTATTGATTTCCAAAAGAGAATAGAAATTCTGAATGAGGGAATTTTCACAAGGTTAAATGAGAGCTTTTTTATCATAAATATTGAATTTTAATAAGCGTGCGCTATTGATGTGATTTATTGCGAAGGTTAAGAGATTAAACGCTTTTATGATTAATAGAGTTCTATTTGCTTAATTATATGATGTGATTTATTTTAAAGAATTCTTAGCAACTTAAGGAAATGAAATAGTTTAGATCCCTTAACAATTAATAAGCAACCTTTAACAGAAAGATAAAATTTATAAAATAAATGTTTTGATTTAATTTAAGAATTATCTCGAAAAGAAATAAAAACTGAAACGTTTAATAAATCAATCGGTTGATATATTTTTAGAAAACTGAGACCTTAAAGTAAGAACTTGTATTGTAATATATGAAAAACCAAAATATATGATTACAGTAAACAATTTTCTTTTTACACAAAAATCAGGATTTCAATATTAGAGTGAAATTACCTTATATCAATTTTAAAATTTATCGATATTCCTAAATAAATTCTAATAAAAATACCACAAACCATGAATGAAAAAGATCAAGAGTGAGAAATTCGAAATAAAAACAAAAGAAAGCATACAGAAAAGTTATGAACATTTCAAACACAGAAAATTCTATATGAACTGAATCTCAAACTTAACTCCAAATGCGAAAACAAAATCAAGTTTAAATTACCACATCAAACAAAATAATTTTAACTGAGTATCAAGTTTAAAATTTGATCAAACTCAAATGCTCAAAAATCATAAAAATCTAAAAACTAATGTTCATTCAAATGTTTAATATTTTGTTCATATGAAAAAAAAATTATATAAAGCAAATATTGATTGAATATTGGACAAAAGTTAACGACTTTAAATAATGCCATAATTAACAATGTCTTTCTATTAGTTTCCAAAAAGTTTACAGATGAAGGATAATGATATTATGAGCCCTTTTTTCTTAATGTTACTTTCTGGGGAATTTATATGTGATCACATACACATCACAATAGATGATCAAGATGAAGGTAAAAGAAAATTGTTGGCAAAAAATATGAATGCAAGATGATAGCATATTCTGCTTTAAATATAAATTAATTCTTGAAAAAATAATATAATTTGATTTTAAGATGACGATCCTTTATGCTAGATTTCAATATTTAATTACACAGATTATTTTTTAATATATTATAACAGAATAATCAGAATAATAATTTTAAAATCTATGATTATAATTTTTAATATATTTTTCCAAATATTTTCAAATAACATTAAGAATAACCAATATTAATTTAATCTATAACACTTTTAAAAATTAAAAGAATTTTTGTCTTTTTTACATTTCGTAACATTAAAATTTAAGTCATTTCAGGAGATGTAAGCAACAGATCCTTCCAATCAGTGTATCGAACACGTGGTTTACACATTTTAATTTACCAGAAACGATACTTTAATT
Source organism: Latrodectus geometricus (assembly GCA_026290005.1). Classification (NCBI taxonomy): domain Eukaryota; kingdom Metazoa; phylum Arthropoda; class Arachnida; order Araneae; family Theridiidae; genus Latrodectus; species Latrodectus geometricus. The sequence goes on from JAPDSC010142874.1 coordinate 7,740, forward strand.
TTTCAATCAATATTTTGAGAGATTTCAGAGTTTCTTTTCATTATATTTTTTAAATTTATGTCAGTTAATGAATTCTCTAAACATCTCAAATAAATATTAACCGTTCAAATGGGAGAATTGCACGCAGTTTAGCATTTGAGATGGAGGCTCAAACCCACGAACTCTTGCACTGAATGCCTGAGCACCAAAAACTATAATTTCAGTTCGCTAATAATAAATAGAAAAAAAATTTCTGATATTTTTAAGCTTGAATAATAAAAAAATAGTTATAATATATAGCACCAATATATAGCACCAATTTTTAGTGATATATATAGAAGGAGAGGGAAAGAGAATCTAACTAAAAATAATCCCAAATTAATACTTCCATTTCATCATTCAAAATAGCAATTGAAAATATGGAGCAAATTTGTCGATAGTCATTAGTATTTAGAAATACACAACAAACACTTTTGCGATGAACTCTACCAACAGGTGGATGTCGAAAATAAGAAAAATTGACATTATATGGTCAAAAAAATCTATTCAATTAAATTAAGAGATCAGGAAAGATACTTAGTATAGCGTTCTTCTTCAAAACATGAAAACTTTTTTTTAATTCCTCCAGAAATATTCTAACTATTCGTGCTTTATTTTTCCATTTATGTTCTCTCATGCTTGCTATTTTTTCCTTATTTGGAAGAAAACATCTCCATCATGATAATTTCATTTAACAGCAGCATTCCGTTCTTTTTTTACGATCCTGAGAATTTCGAAATGAAATGATCTCTCTCGGTTGGTTATTCTTCTTATTTATTTATCTTTTTTTCTTCTGAAGACAACCGTTAACGTTCCGTTCCCATGAACCGTTACTCGATTCTTAGAGTGGAACAATAACACTTGTGATTTTTAATTAGCAGAGGAAGCATAGGCATCTCGATGACGATTAAGGGAACTGTAATCCTTAGGAATCTTTAGATATTATAAAAGATTTGCTTCATAATTTGAGAAGCATGAAAATTTGAATTATCTTTTCCTTTTGTTATGTAAAAAATTTTATTTTAACAAATTTTATGCAAAAAAAGGTTAAAATTTGTAAAAATCCGTGAAAAAAATGCATTATTCGAAATAAATATTCCAGACAATTACTGAATATATAATGTAAGGGAGTAACTTTGGATAAGAAATTAAAAAAGCGATAAAATACGAGACCAATATTAACAATCAGAGATGTACGAATGGCGCATATACGTCTCTCGCGAAAATAACACATGTGCGAACTCTTGGACTTGTGAACAACAATAGAAGTGGAGGAATTTATGGAAGTGGCCATAAAAACTGAAGGCAGATTGTTAACGAGGGAATATGGAAACCGTTTCGCGCGCGCAGCAGGACACAATTCCCAGATTGAGTCAACGGTTGTGTGGTCAAAATTCCCGCGTTTTGACTTCATTTTTTTTTTTTTAAACCGTCAAAGGGACGATTTTCAAAACTCGTGGTAGGTGGATGAGAAAATAAGAAATGCTCACCGACCAGTGAACAGAAAAGTAAAAAAAAAAAAAAAAACAAAAAAAACAAAAATTTTAGATGCCCCCTCTAACATGCCTCTTGTCGTAGTTGTAAATCAAGAGGGGTTAGGGGAAAGGCACCCAAGAGAGTCGCCATTTGTTTTCACTCGGAGAGGGACTTTTAAGCGAAAATAGAGTAGTCTTGTAAAGTTTCCGAAAGTGGAGATAAATCGGATGGTAGCTTGATAACCATGATGAACTGAGAGATGTTCAAAAGGACTTTTTTTTTCAAACATTCTTGTTTTATTAAGGACCCTTGGAAGTGACAGGAACGTATAACACATGAAAGTGTTAATTTTCTCAAACAAAATATATTGAATAGTGTGTGTTAAAGAATATAAATAACTTTTTTCTTCTAAAAGTCTTAAAAATCTCACAAATTTAAAAATGTTTTCTCATATTAGCAAAGAAGCAAATAATATGTTAATACAGAATTAACGGTGGTGGCAGAGAAACTGGTGCAATATTTAAAAATCAAATAAACAAAATGTTATAATACTCTTTTTTTTGTCTTAAATCCAAATTTACATATTGTTACACCATCAAATTTTATTGGTATTTGTTAAAGACATTGTTTTGACATTCAAACAAGATAATCAGCCGTTTTAGTTTTAAGCCATGTTTCCGCGTTTTCAGAAACGTCATTAAATGATGATTCCTTCCCTACGGTAAATAATTTGCAGGCTTTATTAACAGCAAAATTTCCTCAAGTTTAAAAATTATAACTCCTTAATTGAAAAAGAGAGATTTATGAAAATAAATTATTCCTTCATTATACCTTTTTAACTTGGATTAATTTCGACTTATTTTCACCTTATTTAAAATTTTACATGTTTAAAAATTCAGCCGAACTAAGCTCCTTGAATTCGTATAGATTACTTAAATAAATAGATGTATCCTGAAGATTCGAATGTTAAAAAAAAAACCCATTTTTTTATAAGTCCTCCAAAGTGATAAATGATGGGTTACAGTAACTATATTATTATAAAATTCTGAAACAATATATTATTCTAAAAAATATACTCCACCGTTACTATTCCAAAGAAAAGCAAATCAGACTTAAACCAACTTAAATGGAGCAAAAACATTTTCGTTTTGGGATATACATTGAACTCATGAACTGAGGGCTATTACAGAACTAAATATTCAGTTGTAAGCTAATATGTGATATATGCATATTTGGTATAAAGAGTAATATATATATATATATATATATATATAGCTGGGTATTCAAACATTTATTTTCTCCTTCTCTTTCTGTATTAGTATACGCCGCACTCAAAGTAAAGAGGAAAATCAAGAGAGTATTGATTGATTGTGTGATCTAAAATAAAATTTTTCAATTAAAACATTTGTCTAAAAGTAATTAGAAAATTCCCATAATAGTTATAAAAAAAATAATCATTTTCAACAAGATTAAATTTCGGTATCATTTATAAGAGACAGGATAAATATAATTCATTTTAGAAATTACAAGATGTATGATTCCAATACGAAATATAAATTAAAACATTGATACACAATCAAAAGTGAACAATACATTTCCACTGCAGAGTATCTGTGACATCCAAAGCGTTAGAAAAAAAAATCTACGTTTATTAATGTATCTATATCCATCTTCAGTGAACTTCGATAACATTTCATAAAAGAAGCCAATTTACGTCAAAATATTTGTGATTGATCACAGCACTAAAATCACTCAAACAGAAACAATAGGAAAGCAATCTGAAAAAACAGTGGATGAAACGGCTCTTTTCAAAAGATGAAGTCACGTGGAGCTCTGTTGATCAATGGCTGCACAGAAAACATCACTTCAACAATGACATTCTTCGATTTGTTACAAGATCAAAAGGAGAATTCCATAAATAGACAAATTGTTGGACAGAAGAAATTCGAGAGTTCTTTTAACACAGTTACTCCACTCTACAATAATCCCTGGGGTGTCTTCATTCATTAGATTTCGAAAACTATTCATCATCTCGAGAGTTGGGTGATTAATGATTCTGTACACGATCATGTCAACTTTTTTTAAGAAAGAAAAGAACTAGCTTTTTTTTAGGTAATAAGTAGAGAGTCATAACGCTCTGAAAAGCACGTGGAATTCGAACAAGTTAATGCGAAAAATGAATAACCGGATCCTTATATTTTTTAAAAAAAAAAAATCGATTTACTTTTTCTGCTGAAAATGATGTATATTTCATGAAAAAAAAGTTACAAATATTAAAAAATATCAAATTAATTCAATGAATCTATGTTTTTAAAGTCTTTTTTTTATGTATTTCTTGAACATTTAAATGTGGTTCCTATTTATGTGTATTTAAATTTCGCTTTTCATTTTTTACACAAACATTGTACTTATGAATAATAAGCATAAAAATATTACAATATTTCAAACATGTTTATAGACTAAATGAAACCAAATGTTTATTTAATAGTTTTTTTTAATTTCCTAATTATGGGTCTTCAAGATAATCTACTTCAATACTAAACAAGAATAATGAATATTTTCTATATTTTAGTTCTTAAGTATTTCAGCTTTATGAAATTAAAAATAGGAAAACATTTTGTGGAAAAAAAAGTCCGAAAGTCAGAATAATTATAGAGTCAATCACAATAAATAAAAAAATTGTATGTAAGCTTTTAAAGCCCTCCCGACGGAGTCTAATAATCGTTAAAATATTTACGCATTTTTTTATACTTTATTTAATTTCTATTTTACAGAAATATAGTGTAAATAGATTATAAACAATACAACTGAAAAATATTAGAATAATGTTTATCATAAAAAAGTAAATTAAAAACAAAATCTCGGAAAAATATTCTTCGTCATTAAATGCACAGCATGAAACTTTGCGAAAAGGCATTTTCCTTATTCACGAAAATTCACCATTTCAAAATATAAAAATAAAATACTTATAAATTTTAACGATTGAAAACAAATATGCCGGATAGAAGAGTAAAAAATTTGTTTAAAAAAGGAATTCAAAATCCATAGGAGATGCACACAGAGAGTGTAGGGGCAAATGAATATATTTTATAGAAAATTATATCTGGAAAGATCTCAAAAAACCAATGAAAGATTAAATTCCTGGCAAATATTAAAAGAAGAATAAAATTGGTAAAAAAAATTAACATTACAGAAAGGTCAAAATAAATTTTTGAAATTGAAATGAAAAGCAGGATGATTTTTTAAGAGAGCTAATTCAAATTTTAGGGCATTGTATTTAATTAAAAATGAAATAAATTTCTTAAATTAATAAATTATTATTGGCTACTTTAAAATAAATTTCGCCATTTTATTGAATAAGAATTATATTTTATATCTCCAAATTATCTCATCCTACTCTAACAAATCTTTTTCTTTTTTTTTTTTTTTTATGTATAATTTTAAGGAAAGTTTGCATATTTATTTAAATGGCTTATTGTTGTATAGAGCTAGGACCAAACACTTGGCAAGGAAAAAACGAGCTACTGTTGAAAACGGGATACAGTTGTCATACTGCTGCTTTTTGGCTCAACAATATACCTCACAAATCATTTCAATTTCATTGGATATTTTAAAACGAAGGAGAATTTTTCAAAAGAAGCATGCCCCGTAAGTAATTAATGAAAGTAGGAATAAAACAAAAATTTGGAAAATGGTAAAAAAATTACTTAATGTAGAGTGTCAACCAAATTATTTTCATAAGATGTATTTCTTCATCAAACGATAATGAAATGAGCATAACAAAAGTACGCTTTTTAATTCAGATGAGGAAATTGATTTCCAAGTGAAATATAGTAAATATGAGTAATGTTTTGCAAGAAAAATGAACAATATTTCTATTTTTTATACAAACAAGAAAATATAATCAACACTTAAAATATTTATCATCATTCACTCGAATAATAAATATTTTTTTAGCATTTATCGTTTTCGTACACATAATTGTAGGGTTAACCTAAATATATATCAAAGTTTAAAAATGATATTTTTACTTCTACTATTATGAGAAATATTATCATATTAAATACAAATTTAATATTTAATGCAAGAAGTATTTTATTTATATAATTTTCAAAATACCAGATAATAATTTCATGGCGCAAAATATGAATTAAAACAATGCCTTCGTGAAAGTCACGATGAATTCCGTCTGCAGCATAATATTCAGGCAATTGGAAAATTTATGATTATTATCACTGTCTGCATTCAGCATATTTTTCGTTTGGAAAAAGAAAAATGCGGAAACTCACACACAATGTCTACCCGGCGAAGAGAGGGCTGAGATTATAACAATGCCTAATTATTCTAACCACTACAATCTGCCAAAAGATATAGTCTGCATTTTTCTCAGACCCCAAAGAACATTGTTTCTTTTACCATACATATACAGTTACAGATGAAATTTACTTGTATTTATTTTTTTCATTTTTTAGTCATATCAATTCCTTTGCGCTTATTAAAGTCTAGAATAAAAACAATATTAATTGAAAGAGAAGTAAATTATAATAAAATATAAAAAAAAGGCAAGATTTAAAATTCAAAATCTTCTTTTTTTCCCCTCAGAATTACACGCGATTTGTACGAAATTTAAATAAGAAAAAAAAATTAAGTAATAACTAATAAAATTCTTTTACACATTATTTCATGAAATCACATTATGTGGAAGACCCATAAACCAAAATAATATTGTCTAAAAAATACAAGTGTCTATTAAATTCAATTATAAATCAGAGTTGGCGTTTTAAAAATTCACAAAATTATGAATTCGAGAAAAAAAATTCAAATTTAAAAGTGAAGCATTTTAAGAAAAAGGTAAATGCTTACATTTTAGTATTTTTTGCAATTTCAAGAGATTTGATAAATTTCTTCACATAATTTTATTTTAGATTCATCTCATGCAACATCTATGCATTATTTTGTATTTGAATACAAATCCGTTTTAAAATCTGTTACTAAATGGAAATAGATTTTAAAAATTCTCAAAAATGAAAAAGTATTTGAAAAATTAAAGGAATTCAAAAGTTAAAGTCAAGAATTCTTTAAAAAAATTCAATATTTTTTAAGTTGAATTTTAGTAAACTCTAAATCTTTGATTAAATAAAATGATTTCATAAAAACAGTTTTACTGATATAAGCCAATAAGTTAACTAGAATCGTTTCATAGAATTTACATACTAATTCATATCTTACCAAACAAAATAGGTAATAATTCATATATAAATCTACTAAAACTGTTATAAGAATAGTGATTTGCAGCTTAAAAAATAATCTAAACTGAAAACTAACATTCCAAATGATTACCTTCGCGATTAAAAATGATATATATATATATAATGACTGAATAAATCAAATTGATTTCATCAATGAAACAAATAATTTTTACAGCTTTCATTGTAAATTCATTTGATCTTTTGGGTGAATTTATTTAATTTTACATAAAATCTCATTTGGATAAAATATATGTAAAATGAATTTCACTTTTATTCATTATATTTCTACGTAAAGTATTCTTTAGAAATGAGAATTGTTTTCTTTTAATAAATTCAATGTAAAAAAAAATTCCAGAGATTCGCTGAGAATGGAAATAATTGAATTAGTAAGTTATTTGCAAGATTCAGATTTGTTTTATAAAATACAAAACCTCAAATTATTTGAGAATCAACTTTTTTTTAAATAATGCTGTGCTGAAAACAAACTGTCAAATTATTTTGTTTTTTGAAACTTCAGTAAGTGAAAGTTTTCATTATTTAATATTTTATTTAAAAAATTTTGTCAAGTGCTTATTTTAAATTATAATTTTAATTTTTTTTTTAATTGTAAAGAATGAAAATAGTGATTTTAGTTGATTATTATAATCTAAAATTCCAATTTCGTTGAGTAAATGTGGTTTTTTTAGAGTGACCAATACCTGTACTTTAGCAAACCAAAGTATAACTATAGAAAAATCTCACCTTTTTACGATGGCAAGAACATCTGCAGTTTGGAGATGCATCTCGAGAAGAGTTGAGAGGTACATACGCTGCCCGCCCTTTGGATTTTTTACTCTTGAAACATCCCATGGTTTCCTTTCCACAGACCAAGAGAAATCACACAATTCTTCGTTATTCAATATCCTTACGTTAATGAGTGTTTTTCTCACGGGGAAAATATTTGCTTGCAAAGGTTACTTCTGCGCAGAGAAACATCCGCTGCTTACCGGGACTAGAAAACACAACTTGTAATTTCCAAGCGGCGGAAAACTAAAGGTTCGAATTTATTCGATCGCGTTGCGGCGCTATTTTTTGGTGATGAAAAAGTTAATTCCTGCTTCCACTTTCCAATCAACTTTAAATTTGCGGCAGAATTAAAGAGTGTTTTCGTTGAGACTAGTAGTTAATTGTACGACAAATCTCTCACAAACAGAATATTTCCAATTTAAATTTAATGCCTGAAATGATGAAAACTTCCAACTGAATTACGAGATTTTTTCTTCAATTTGTAGAAAATAGAAAGTTATCTTAATTTTTTTTTAATGCTATTACTAAAATTGTACCACACGACTATAAAGTACGGTGATAATTGTAGAAATTATTCTGATGTAATTTGGAGTTATAAAATAAGCCGTTGGAATAAAGGAATGAAAATTCCGGAAATAATTACAATAGATTTGGCACAATGTTGATTTTCAGGGCTCTCGAGTTCACAGAGCAGATAAAAGATAGTTTTCCATGTTTTAGCGTTCCACAAAAGCTAGAATTCCCACGTCTGGAAGTATACAAACAAAATAAAATCGTTTTCTTCTTTCCATCAGTGGGTCTTTCATTTGATTATCCGTGATCCGCAACAATAAGATCCAAGTTAACAAACGATCTCATCATTCAAGCAGGAAATTGAGCATTTCAACACGAAAACGATAGAAAGAAATCTAAAAAAACATTTCAGCGATGTGACTCTGTGAAACCTTTTTCAGAAAATTTTCTACAAGGCGGAAAAACAGACGACTTTTACGGCGTTGTCCGGCTCGTCGGGGCATGCGCAAATACACTTGCGGAACTCTTCGCTCGTGCGTTCTTCTCTCTCTTCTACACTTTTCTCTTTTGCTTCTTCTTGGGATGGATGGGACTCCCATCTCTCGTCCTCCCCCGCCTTCCCCCCTCACCACCCTGCAAGGTCAAAGTTAAAAGAATTGGACCGTTCGCTTGGTTTTTTGAAAGTAAATAGATCTCGTTGTTGAGATAATTGTACGATCTTTAAAAGGGATTTTTTTTTTTTTTCCGTACGCGGTAGAAAAAAAAGCGGTAATTTTCCTCAAAAGCTTTTTCGTGCAGTTTTCAAA
>JAPDSC010142878.1:6581-16916 GCA_026290005.1 Latrodectus geometricus
ATATCAGTCCAATGCGAATTTCAAATGAAAACAGTTTTGATAGATTTTATTTCCTTTCTTTTTAATAATATTCAGTGTACTCATTTTCTTTCAAATCAATCCTAATTATGGGGAATAAAATTAATTTAAATTATTCATGAATTATATTTAATTATTGTTTATTATTATATATTAATAGAATATTTATGTTAATTTAATTTTATCTGAGTAGTTTTTCATTTTACTTTATCTGAAAATTTAAATGCAGTTTAATTTAATATTATATGAAAAAAACTAATAAGCAATTTTCGAGATTCTAAATGCTTTGAGCACATTAACGCATTTATAACTGATAATAATATAAATTAATAATAATGAGTTTAATTACAATAACAAATAATTTTTATTATTAATATTTTTAAAAAAATATTTAAAATAAAAGATATATTAGGAAATATCGGATGTTGTAATATTTTAGCACAAATAATAAAAGTTTTCCTATATTACTATTTAGGAATTTTCCTATATATGAACATACTTCATTCTTTTATAAAACAATTAAAGAGTACAACGAAAGTAACATACACACAAAGTTATAGATGCAGAAAATAATTTTATAATTATGAAATTTCATCAAACGTAAATTAAATTTATTATGTTATCCATTGACTTAAACCGTAATAAATCCACTGGAATTAATCACAGATGAATTAATTTGCATCACTTAAATATGCAATCAAAAATTTTCCGCATTTTACTTAGATAATATTCATATTATTGATTTCATATCCTTAAAGTTCAAAAGCTAATTTTATCAACAAATTTGTAAGTTATACGTTGCATTAACTTGATTAATTAACCATCCAAAAATAAATAACATTATGTATTTTATAGTATAATATTTTAAGTAGTTATTATTTTAAGTTAATATTTTAATATTAATTTTAAATAATAATGATTAAACGATAATAATTTTAATATTAAATAAAATAATTTCGATGTTATTTTAAGTTAATATTTTAATGCGAACAAAATATTAAGTTAATCTGTTTATTATAGATTAATTATTGATTATTATTATTGATTGATTTTATCAATTAATATATTGACGATTTGATTTCATCAATACAATTCTTTAAATATTGATGAATAAATAAATAACAATAGGTTATTTTTTTAAAATTTATTAATAGTAATTAATAATATTTTTAAGGCGTTTAATTTTTGTATTATACGTTTTAAATAAATTAATTATTGATTTTTTTAATTCATTGATTGTTTAATTTTATGAACATGATTTAATATGCATCTGAAAATAAATAAATAACATTTTGTCAATTTAAGTTTACAGAAACGTTACAGTTGCTTCAGGAAAGTTCATATTTGGATAGCCTATATTTGTAGGTGCACCCCAGTTTCTCACCAGTTTGGTGTCATATTATTACACCAATTTGTACAATTATTTTTATTTGTGATTCATGTCATCGTGTTTTCAGCGCCATCTTGTTTCTTCAAACATGCTCGTAAACATGCTTGTAGAAGAAAAATCGCCAATTTTCGCCGATTGCACCTAAAGGGCTTCCCCTCCAACATTCCTTTTAATGAGGTAATGTGGTCATCATAAAGGTAATTTGCAGATTATCTAAGTAATTTGAAAAGGAAAATAATTATACTTTAACAGACCACTTTAGAGTTCATCTGTACTCTTCCTAGATAACCTGTAATTGATTTCTCTGCATTTTAGTAATAACATACGAAACCAATAGTTTAGTTCTATTTAATATTCAGTAACGGATAACTGACAGCTAAAAATTGTGGCTAGACTCTTGAGAATACGGCACGTTTCTGACTTCGGGGAAGACATTTTGTAGAAAGTGGTCTATATTCATGTGTTGCTAATGACAAAGCCTAGAAAATTCCCAAGAAACCATTTCGATAGATGTACAAGTAAATCAGAATAAATATGCTATTATTGTTGTTTAACAGTGTCTGGGATATGAATCGGGACAATCCTAACCATTGTGTTGTTATGAACTAAATCCTTCCATTGCCCCATTACTATTTTTTTTATTAATTTTCTTTTATAAAAACTTAGAAACATTAACTACGTTAAATTTTTAAACGTACGCATCATACTATATTTGGGTCTATTTTTCAGGTCTGGTTTCAGAATCGGAGAGCTAAGTGGAGAAAAAAGGAGAACACTAAGAAGGGGCCGGGACGCCCTGCTCACAACGCTCACCCCCAGACATGCTCCGGAGAACCCATTCCACCGGCGGAAATAGCCAGGAGGGACAGAGACAGGAAAGAGAAGAAGTTGAGGAAGCAACTGGAGAGACAGGCCAAGCGCCTTCAGCAGCAACAAAAAATTGGTGAGTAGCTTATGAGAATGTAGAGGTCGCTAAATCCGCGAATCCCTTATCTTAACTGCGTAATCCATTACAGGATAAAACATTCTAAAATGATTTGAACGAATCTCTTATCTTAACTGGATAAGACTTTCTAAAAGAATGTTTCATTCCTCTTTAAAATAGATCAGTGATTCTCAACCACTGTGCTGCGGCACTTTTGTGTGCACCCTAATTCAAAATTTTAGAAATGTAGAATGCCAAATTTTAGAAATATATTTGATATAAATTGTAATTCCTTTTTTTTTTATTACGAATAAAGATTGTTTAGATCAAGAAAAATACACTGTAAAAGAAAATTTGTTTTTACAGTTACGTACCATGTTTTTTACAGTTAAAGATTGTTTTTTTCTTCGATAATTCTGACCTTTCATAAAGTGAAATATTTGTTCCTCGAGAAAAAATTTAAAGTGCAAATTTACAATTACTATTTTTTGTAAATTCTGATTTTCAATATTAACCAACATAAAAACGAAAAAAAAGATCGAGTCTGTTAAATGATGATGATATGAGATTAGCATTGTCATTTTCCATATTCAAAAAAAAAAAAAAAAAAAAAAAAAATAATAATAATAATAATAATTTATCAAAAAATATCAAGCTCAAATTTCTCATTAAAAGTATTCTTATTATTACAGTGTAGTGAATTCTTTGATAAATGACCTTTTGTTTTTGTATTGTATATTATATATTTTTTATTTTACATGCAAAATTATTATAGGCAAATTTACACAGTGCATTATAGGTAAGAAAACAACTTCTAAATTTATCTTTTTCTTTGAGTGCCGCCAAATTTTGAAATCACTAATAGTGTGCCATAACAAAAAAGTTTGAGAATCACTGGCATAGATAAATCCTTCCTGAGATATTTAGCAAATAATCTTAGTTTATTTTATTTCTTGAAAGTAGTAATACTTTTGGTTAGCTAGACTCAAATCTAGAATTTTTTTCAGATTATAATATATCCCTCAATGACTCAAATTAAATCTATGCTAGAGATTTAGTAAGTAATTCTTTTTTGTAATTTATTAAAAACAGACATGTTATCTGTCCCACATGGAGTGAGGAGGTTATATATAGCAATTGGGTTATAATTTATCACACATTAGCGTAGATGAATTGTTAGCGAAATATCTAGCAAGGAATTTTCAGAATTCACCATCATATAGTAGCATCATATGAAACCCACTTAAATTACACTGTTTCACACATGGATACATGAAGTGTGATCATGTTATGTGTAGCAATTATATATCACACTCAAGGCTATAATTTAAATGAGATTGGGTTATAATTTATTCGAAATGAATTTCTAAAAAATACCTAATGAGGAATTTGCGGTTTCTTTTATGCTTTAAAATCTGTCATTTATGTCCCCTACGTGATTACTGGATAAAAAATATTTATTGGATTATAAATTGTGTGTGTGGATTAACTCTCTACTCAACATTAACACAGATGCATTCATCGAGAGATATCTAACAAGGAATTCTCCGTTTTGTTCGTTGAAAGCAATCTTGGCATGGAAGTATATAGTGCATTAAGCTTCAACATAGTTACATAACTGCTACATAGCTGCATAACTGCTCTATATAGTTTTATAGCTACTACATAGTTACATAACTGCTACATAGCTGCATAACTGCTCTATATAGTTTTATAGCTACTACATAGTTTACATAGCTGCTTTATAGTTAGCTACATAATTGCATAAAATGAGAAAATGCTATCTAGCTGTTAGAAGGATGTAGAGAGAAACACATGCGCCAAGGACTGGAAATAGAACTGTGTCCCCCAAAAAAAACTAGAAAGTGAAACTGGATTAAAAATCATAATAATATTGTTTCTTTCCTACTAATAATTATGTTTCACTGATATAGTATTGAAGACCCAAGATAAAGATACAGATTCAGATAATGACATCTTAAAAAAAACTAAATGACCTTTTCTTTGTAATCTCTTAACATACATTTGACATTATTTTTAGTAACTAAGCCACTGAGTAAATCTATATGTTGAAATAAAGTGTGTTCTCTTATTTCATAGAGCAAATGTAAATCTATAAGTAAAGATATCTCCCTTATGTCTAATGGTACAAGATTTGTTCTTCAAACCTTACAAAAACCAATAAATCAGCATTCCTTTATAACTAGTTATTTTTTCTTATTGGACTAATACAATATAGGAATTTAATATTGAAAATCTTATATAAAGTCATGAGTTTTGAATTTGATGAAACTTTAAAATTAGTAAATGTTTTATTCCTATAGTATATTAAATCTCATTTTTTTAAAAACCCTGTTTCATTAAAATCATATTTTTTTTTATTATAATTTGTCTAAATATTCATACTATGTAGCAGATTAGAAAAATAATGTCTAACATGTAAGACAGGATTCCAAGAATGATTCACAAGATGGTATTACTGGAATATAAAAATTTATATAAGCATATGCTACTTAGTATTATAATTCAATAACTTTCAAAATGTTTATTTAAAAAAAATTGTAGAATCCTATTTTAAATCCTTAAATTTGAAGCCTTGACAGTTGTGACGATAAAAAATTATCTATTTATAAAGAAAAATTGTATAAGACAAGGTGATTTGAAGCTCCCTTAGCAATAAAATTTGAAAGTTAGTGGTCTTGTCTCAGAAAGTAAACGGGATATATGAAAAAAATAATTTATAAAATTGTATAGTAAGCATATATAATGCGCATTAGTTTGTGTGTGTGTGAATTCCAGTTCTTATACTATTCAACTAGTTTGGAAGATTATATTTTATGTATATTATGCCTTAGAAAAAAGATGTATTCTGTGGCTGACAGATAGCAGTTTCATCATGGATGGTAAATGCGCTTAGCTAGAACTTATCTGCCCCAGAGTTATACTCGTATGTGTCTATTTAGATCTTAATGCACATTAATTCATATAACTGTTATGGAACTCGTACACAAACCAAAAAGCATTGTACGCGTTACTTTCATCATATTTCTAGATAAGTGTTAAGCTCCATAGTGCACCAGGTGTCACTGGGTGTTATGTCTCGGCGTCCCTGTAACTTTTTTTACTGTTTCTTAATTCTATTTCTTGATTAATATTTTGCCCATATAGCAATTAAGTTGTTAGCAGCCTGCAATTTAATTCAACAGCTCATTGTTTCTATTGTCTTTCTTGGATTTGGATGTTTGTAGTGATTTTGAATTTATAATAATATGCAAATCTCGAAAAAGACCCTTTTGAACAAAATGTTCCTCCTAAAGTGACAATTCATCCTAATTTATTTTAGTTTTTAAGATAGAATTAGTAACTTCCAAATTTTACTGCTAGGTCCATGACAAATCTTTTCTGGAAATTTAAAACTATTTTCCTATAAATTAGGTAAGAGAAAAAGAAGTCCATTATTTTTACGTAAACTTCAAGGTTTTATTTGCATGTTTTTGATTAGCTTTGTGCAAATGAATTAAAACTGTTTTGTAGTTGGCCTTTAACATCTGGACTGCTAATATGCTGGTCAGTTTCGGAAATTTTTGTGATTTTATCATAATTTTTGACAATGGGTCTACCTGTTAGACGAGCATCTATAACATCAAACATATTTGTATAGAATCGTTGAAACCAAAATTACAACAGGTGTTTCAGTATTGGAATCACAAACACCAATCCCAATTTTCAACTCTCTGATTCAAATTTTCACCTTTATCAAAGAAAAACTGTGAATGTACTGAATTTTCTCTTTTCTGACTTCCATTTTTAAAACCTGTACTTTATAACTGAACGGACAAAATAAGAAAACAGCAAAATATTTATTTAGTGCGAAATGTGATCTTTCCAACTAGCATGAATCTGAAATTGTGTGGCCGATACGAAACGAGATATTGAACACTATAGTCATCAACCGAAAAATAATAATGGATTTCTATTTCCTCAACGTAATGTATTGTCAATTTTGTTAAGAACATTGCTGTCATTATAAAACTTAGGAATATAATCAATGTGAATTTTAAACATTTATTCTAAAATTAAAAAAGATTCTTCTGAGTACACTACATATCCTATGAACAGGTGGCTCATTTCCACTGTAAAATCTTTATTCCTTAGTTTTTACAATTAAATAGGAATTTTCAGACTAATTTAATTGAAAAAAATTGTAATTATGTAATAGGTCAGCGACATTCGAGTAAGGGAATGTCTCTAATTTGTTTGGCTCGTGCGTTGTGGAAGATTCACCATTTCTGTCCGAGTGTAATTAAATAACAAATTTGAATTTTTTTTATGAAAAATATATAATTTAAACAGTAGAAATTCTATTCAAGGATACATTTATTATGCTTTTACAAATTATCATGTTTGCAAAGTAAGCTCTTGTGTTTGAAGTAATTTTTTTGGACGCGTGACTTCTGTTTTCTTTTATATCCGCACGTTTTACATCAGTATTCATCACAGGCAACAAATAAAATTAACACTTCCTATTACAGTTAACATTGACGGTTGGAAAAGCTATTAACAAGTGGCATCATTAATTTGAGACCCGCTTCTCAGTCATAGTAATAACTGAGTTGATGATTTTTCGACGTGATCGGAAAAAGTGATGCACCAGCTCCCTGTGATTACGATTTAATCGATATCGTTATTTTATCTCGATATCAAATTTTGTTATTATTTCTCTCTTCATACTGGGACGCGCGAACTCAGGATCAATTAATGTGCTGCTTCATAATGAATTAAAGGATAATTAATTTAAAAAAATTCTAGATACGATCGCGTGACGTTCGAAGCTTCCTATTTCTTAACATTGTTCTTTTTCTATTTCTGAAACTTGTGAGTAAAATTAATGGTAATTTATTAAATAATAAAAAACTGATGATATGCAATTATATATGCATTAATATTTATTATATAAATTATAAATATGTATAAATATAGAAAAAAAGAGAAAAGAAACATATATATATATAAGAAACATCTATAAATAATTCTGAGTTTTTTCATAGTTGTATAATTGTGAAATTCCGATCAATTTTCCCCGCTTGAAATAGAAGCATTGTATTTTCCAGTTAGAAATAGTATCTTCAAAATTAGCGAAAATTTGTGAAGAATTCGAGATTTAATATCTCAATCTGTTAATGTCCTCAGATAAAAATTGCTAAAAATTTAACAAAAGCAGTTTTATTAACTTTTGTAAGCATTTTGATGGCACAGTCTTTAATTTGTTAAATTTTCCAATAAGTTTCTGCAGCTGTTTTCTTGATATTTTAGAGATTTTATCATGCTTGTAAACTGTCTTATCTTCACGGAATACTTCAAAAAACACTCACCAGAATTCTAAGTGAAGTGCTTAGAACATCTCAATCAATTACCTTATTATACTCACCTAATGTATTAAAAGAGGCAAATTAAATATACTTAAGCATTTTTCTATTATCTTTTCATTCTCCCTAAATAATTCACGAATTCTCCCTTCAGTTTTAATTGATGTTGATGCATTTTGTTTATGCCTTCTTAAGGAAATGTTTGTACGGTGGTCCTTCTGTTACAAATTGATTACATATTTTAGAATAATTTTTTTACATTTTTTATGAAAGATAAATTAGCCTATTTTACTTTCTGTACCCTGATTATTCTATAAATCTGATTAAAAAAATATTAATTAATATTATTTATTAATAATATCTAAGTTATTTTTATATAAGATTATTATTAAGATATTATTATTAATAATATTTATTATATTAATCTGATTAAAAACATAAAGCTATGTACAGTAAAAAATGCTTTTTGTTTTAGTAAATTTTGTCTTTGAAGTTTTTTTGAATAACTTACTATTATTACATTCCAAATCAATAATCTTATTTTAAATTCTTTTTTTTTCAACTCTTTTTACTATTTCTTAATTTAATGTTAATAAACTATTTATGAATTTAATATATTTCTTTTGGAAAATTAATTAAGTCACATAGTTTATTATTGCATATTTTTCATTCAAATTTTTCATAAATATTTACTATCATATGGTTTATTTATAGATATTACTTTTATTTTTGTGCATTTTTTTATTATTAAAAACTAGATTGAGATATCGCGAAATTCGCTGCATTTGGTGGAAAATTCTAAA
The DNA here is from genome assembly GCA_026290005.1 of Latrodectus geometricus. Taxonomy (NCBI): domain Eukaryota; kingdom Metazoa; phylum Arthropoda; class Arachnida; order Araneae; family Theridiidae; genus Latrodectus; species Latrodectus geometricus. Next base: position 15,084 of record JAPDSC010142878.1, read on the forward strand.
CATTAAAATTATATTTACGATATAGATAAAATGAAGAAAAGTTATAGGATAAATTAAAGGTATTCTAAAATATTGATAACTTTATGCACATTAAACAAATAAGAAATCGGAAAAGCAAATCTTGGTTCTCAAAATAAAATATTGACGTGAAGGCTTGAAATAGGGTATATCGTTTAAACATTTTTGCGGATATTAGTTTGCAATTTGTTTTGATTTGTTATTCTCTCAACGATTATTTTAATCCTTTACGCCCAACTCTGAGTGTAAGAAGCAGGGAAGTTTGGTGCAACAAAAACACACGAGGATTGATTGGACCTACGATTTTGCGAAGTTTTAGGATGAAGCGTAAACCATGTAAACTCAGTTATGCCTATGAATAAAAAATTTTGGACATAGTTTCTTCATTTATGATATTTTCCTCATAAACATTAAATTAATCAGCATTGATTTTACTTGTAAAAATTTGTGCGTATTATGAGGTTAAAAAAGATATTCTGGAAAAAAAAATGGCGATTTTATAGGAGCGTTTTTGTGGCTCCCATGAAACATATGGCTATGGATTTGTTTTTAATAATAAAAATTATTTCTAATTGTGTGTTAATTTTCTATCTCTGTAATTATTATCATTGTTAAATAATAGATTGAACATATTATACGCATGTATAAACAAAAATAATCTATAAATTAACGAGAACAATCTTTAATAATTGCAAGTTTAAATAGTATGATCTAAAGGTTTTATTCTTAATTGTTGTTCACAATCTCGTGTGTCTAAATATCCTATTATTTAAATAATGATAAAAGATGATTTTTGAAGAGTTAGAAAACATGGGTCAGTCAAATTTATGCTATTAGTATAATGATAAGAGGGGATGTTAAATGCAATTGTTCAAAAATTAATTTTTTACCAATTTATAACTTTTAAACGGTTACTTCTGATTTTTATGGAACATTTTTGAGTTGCATTAGTAGTAGTTCCCATATTATCAAAAATAAGATACACTAAATTTCACGTGTACTGGAGTAAAACTAATGATATAATTTCCTAGTTTACCCAGAAGCATGTTTTATGTTTTTAGTTTTAACTATGCAGTTTAATAGATTATTTCAATAAACTCTCTACAAAAAGGCACTCTAAATGTACAAAAATAATTACTTTGGAGTTGAGTAATTGTTAGAAAAATTACCAATCTTCTACATTTTATGAATAATAATATGTATCACCCATAAATTTTGTGAAATCATTTGTGATGGTGATTATAAAATCATTTGATTAATTCCCGCATTTTCCGGTTGATTGTTTCTAATCCTGATTTCTGTGGATTTCAGGTAAAGGAGGCTCCAGCGGCATGGCTGAGTCTGTCAGGCAGACCTTGAGTGACCTTGTCCGTCTCAATCCTTGCAAAGATGCTCAATCCCTCCTGGGCTCAGAATTGCATCTTTTGCTGGACGCTCTAGGCTTTCACCTCCCACAGGTGACAGGTAAACCCACTGTTTGACTCAAACTCTTTGGCACAAAGCTAATTTGAGAGAATGTATTTGGTCTTTTGAATTACCTAAAAACAGAAATAATGGTTTTTTAAAATTGAAGATTTCTATCTTTAAAAGTTTACATTTGAAGAGAAGTAATAGGGAATCACACAAATGTAATTTCCAGGGTTTATGCATGTGAAAAATATAATGTTAGTATCAAATTTTCAATTTTCAACTATTTACCTAGTTTACTAAAGAAATGCAATTTATACATTCCTATTCGTTGAGTTTTGCGAACTCAATTAATAAAAATGAATGTATAAAAATCAAGTAATATTAATGTATTTTCAGATATGCAAT
>JAPDSC010142878.1:23927-52740 GCA_026290005.1 Latrodectus geometricus
CACAGGTGAATACCTTTCCGTTGTGTTTAGTCAGCTGTCCACTTATCAATTTGGAGAGGTCTTTAATCCAACAGTAATGACTGTTTCCTTCCTTATTCTTTATGTACAGCAAGTTGATGTGTTTGTCATTCTTATTTTTAGTGATTCTCAATGGGTAAATGTCATTACCTTCATATGAATATATGTTCACGGATACATTATTCAACTTTTCAAACCTGTTAATTATTCTATCCTCCACCTTCACTGGGAATTCAATACCTTCGAACTTTAGCTCATTTTCATATGGTTTATACTTTGTGACTCTTTGAGCATCTTTTTCAGCTGGATGTAGTGCAGAAAGTATCGCCCACAGGAAACATTTATTATCCTCATTTTGTACGTTGATGACTGCTTTTTTAGCTTTAATTCTTTTAGGTAGATCAATGTAGGATGATCCTCTCAGTGGGTTGTACTTATTGATCCTCACCTCAAGGCTTTTAATCCTGACAAGCGTCCAACCTGAACCCCTAGCAACAAACTCCTCCATCTCTGTCAATAGTTTTTGGATAACCGATCTGTAATGGTCTACCAAATCGGTCGATTCTAAGATGACTTCATTTTCTGTTTTGAAGTTCTTCTCCATTTCTATCAGTGAGTCATCCTTCCCCTTTTCATAGTCGCAAAGGAACTGGAAGTTAACCTTCAGCCCATGCAACCTTTTCAGATGTTTGGTGATGAGACCGCGGACTAGAGATGAAACACTGTTCAAAAAATCTACGGGAAGCACCAGATTGTGTTCGTTTGGGATATCGTACGTCTTCAGCCGAGACTTAAATGCCGTCTCAACTTCTTTGGCGGTATACAGCCTTCTCTCTCGTGTATCTGAAAATAGGTCAGAATCAAAGGTGAGATGACGGTTGAACAATACTCTTTCTATGTATGCTATGATGTCCGCCTTCCTTCCTAATGTGGAATAGCCTCTAATGCCATGCGATCGACAAAATTCACGAAGTTGGCCGATGGTCATGCGATGCAGCCTCTGTATAATTTCAAGACCACCTCTGTGATCCTCCTTTCCGGAGACCTTTCTTGGTTGATAGTTTTGATGAGCTTTAGATTGCAAGTGCTTGGCTATACCTGCTTCCTTAAATAACTTACCGCAGCATCTGATTTTACGCCCCCTCTTTCTTTGCTTGCCAAACAAGTCCTTGTGGAAACTGGAAAAGCCACTATGGTTTTGAATGAGCTCAATCAGCTCCGCCTTCTTAAGTTTCGAGTACCCTCGAATATTATGTTCCCGACAGTAGTCTTGCAACTGCCGAACGGTTTTAGATTCCATCTTTATATATATATCTCGTTTCTTTAAATACTTAAAATATTGAGGGGGTACATTCAAATTTAAAGACATTTTGATGGTTTAACAACCATGAAAACGCAATCCAAACTAAACTAGTTTGTCGAGTATGCTAAGTACTTCATCTAAATCTTCTAAACCCTCATCTCGCAAATCATCGTTTTCTTCGCTAAAAACTATGTCATACATTTGATCAAGGCAAGCAAGGAAAAATGTCCTCACATCAGCGAATAATCTAGGATGATCGTTCCCGAGATATTCTAGAAGTGGTGTCAAATTTTCACATACATATGCTAATGAACACATTTCCCCACCTGCATTAGAATACAGGGCTTGAAGGTTATCTAAATGTGTGTAAATATTTTGATAAACTGAACTTTGCATTCTTTTATATACTAAATGCGTTTCTTTAAATGCTTAAAATATTGAGGGGGGTTCATTCACATGATGAAAAGTTGGATGGCTCGTCGGTCCTTGAAAGCTGAATTGATTTCTGTATTTTTTCTTATTTAAAGAGAAGACTTGTATTAATAAATGTCAGACGAAATGATGGAAATAATAAGATTCTTTGGTCTAGACAAATCAAAGACCATGGAAAATAAGACTCAAGAGTGTAAGCACAAATATATAACAAAAGATGATTATGAATTTTACGTCTGTATGACATGCCATGAAGAGCTGAGATACAATCCTCATAAACGTCCTCTAGATAGAAAGCAATTGTATTTGATGATGAAGATGCAACAGAGGAGTCAAAGCAGAGTGAAAAATCTTACTAAATGGTTAAATGGGTTTAATATACCCTTAGAAGATGTGATCTTGGTTGAATTTTTAACATTTATCCATAAGTATGAAGAATTGTTTCCAGAGCGGAAAAACTTAATCAGCAAAGAATACATTTTATTTCATCTGTTGCGGAAAAGAGATTTTCAGGTACCGCTTAAGTTACCTAAAATGAAGAAAACACTTGAGCAGAATGAAGAAATCTGTCGAACCGTTTTCGAAGCTTTAAACTGGACCCCAATAAGTGATGGTTGATCAATTTTTAATAGCCATGACAGCTATTAAAAATAAATTTATAGAAGATCGTTTTTATGGATCCAACTGGTCTCAGGATAGCCTACCCATTTTACTAGATATTTGTCCCCTTTCTTTCTGATTATTTTTTCAATCTTATACACGCTGTCTTTCTTATCATATTTTACCAGTTCATTATCATAAAAAGTACCTTTCACTTCTTCATCACTTAAGTCCTTTACCCTGTAGGTGATAGGGTCGGTCTTTAACACTTCGGAAATGATAAATACCTCTTCCGTGAAGGTCGCTTGGTAACTTCTTCTGAAGGTGGACTTATATATTGATATTCTTACTTTATCCCCTACCTGAAATTTAGGTTTGCGTATGGTCTTTTCTTTAAACAGGTTACGATACACCTCTCCACACTTTTCATCCAGACTGGCTTCCACAGGCGTCATCTTTATGCTTCTGTGGTATGAGTTGTTGTAATTCTTCACTAATTGGTCTAGTACGTCTATATATCTTTCAGTGTTATTTTGACATAAGTAGAGCTTTATTTTATTGCCTAGCGTGAGGTTAAACCTTTCAATCATTGCCGCTTTTATCTCAACATTTTCTGTTGTGAACCATTGGATATTTTTCTCTTTAAATAGCTCTTGAGTGGTATGGCCAACGAATTCTAGGCCTTTATCCGTCTGAATCCTTTCCGGAACCCGCTCTTTGAAGATCTTTTTAAATGCTTGAGTCACCTCGCTTGATGATTTGTCTTTAATAGGAATGGCCCATGCATATTTACTGAAGCAGTCAATAACTGTTAGTAGATATTTAGTTCCATCATTATGCTTACTCCTCGCAAATTTATAGACAAACATTAAATCTGCTTGCCATTGATCATCAATGTGTGAGACATAAGTTCTCCTTCTTTTAAACTTACTGATGAGTGGTTTGTGTTTTGTGTACACATCTTGTTGATGTAAGAAATCTGAGACTTTTTTTCGACTTAAACCTGTTTTTCTACTGAGTTCGTTTATACCGCAATATCCAGTCTCCGGATCGTAATAAACTTTTTCGGGGTCCTCAGTTACCCCTTTAACGGTAAAAAACGACTCTTTTTAGAGCCACAATCCATGCAGATTCCTTTCATCATAGGTCTGCCATTTTTTGAGGTAGTGTGCTGCACGTCTTTAGTCTCGGTGTGAGTTTTACATTTTAAGCAGTATATTTTTGAACCCATTCCAAATGTCTTCTTTGCTTTGATAATTGGCTTCACAACAGCTCTATCTAGCCTTTCCCTGAGTGTTGGATTGGGAATATCTTCAAGTTCTTTTATCATGTTTGTGTCACACACCTTGTTTCTTGTTTCGGTGTCTTTGTTTTTTAGGTAACATACATCATGTTTATATGCAGCTTCATCGACTCTATTAATGGGCTTACTCCATTCTTTATATGTTAAATCAGGGTTTAGTCTAGTTTTACCTTTGAGCAATTGAGTTCCTGGCCCTGTAAATTGGTGACCAGGTAGATGCATTTCAAATGGTAAATTATTGATTGCAGAGTTTATAACTCCTTTTCCTTTCTTCATTTATTTATATGTAAAAAATTATTTACTCACATACTCATAGCCGTTCAGTTGGGTTTGTTTCATGTATTTTTCTCTGGGTAAGTAGACTGAATTATTGATGAAATCATCCTCTCTGCTGTACACCTCTTCTTCTGATAATGCGTTTGATTTGAATGAATTCAGCAGCTGCTTATAAAACTTGTAAGACTGCTTATACTCTTCATTCCTTTCGACGATATTCATGGACTTTTCGATAACTTCGACTATACCAGCACTTAAGCTCAGAGCGGCCAGGGGTACCATCGCAAAAGCGGATAAACCCAATGAACTGCAAAGGAACTTTGTAATGGATAGTGAAATCTTTATCTTATGATAATGGTGGTAACTTTTTCTATACACGTAAATTTTCTTCCGTAAGTATTCTTCCATCTTTATTTATAGGGATGAAATATTTTTTCCGATATCTCAAGGCTGGATTCACTAAATCGAGCATAAAAAAATCATATGGTTGTTGCATGCACTTTTTGTACAATCGATTGAACTCTTCTTTCGTTAGATTGCCATCTACCTCCCTTATGATCTGTTGAATCTCCCTCTGTTGGAGGTTAAAAAATATCAAGTAGTTGCAATTTCTCCTAATAACAATAGGCGTTCTGTAATAGGATTGAGAGAGGTAAATGATTGAGGCATTCTTCTTCCTACCTCGGATGAAGAAATCTTCGATACTCTTCTGGTCTTTGTCTGTCACACAGTCATCAAAGACAACGACATTTTTACAAGATGGGTCCAGATCGTCCACTGTTATAAAGTCTTTTGTATCCGAGGAAAATAAGGTTCCTTTCTTGCCGTATTTATCAAATAACTCGAGCATAATTTTTTTCTTCTTTTTGGGATACTTTGCTAATATATCTTTAATATCCACACCATCAAACATTGTGTACTTTTCTTTGAGCTTAGTGTACTTGGGTTCAAACATGTCTTTAGCGCAAATGAACAAGTTATCAAACTCAAGGTAATCATAAATGAAATTCAGTAATAAATTCGTTTTGCCTGTGCCTGAAGCTCCAGCGATCAAAAGTCTGAAAGGGTGCTTCGGTAATAAATAATGTTGATTTGCATCAGCTAATTCTTCTGGTTCGGTATAATCTTCAATTGGAATCATCTTTATTTAATGTGAAACTTTTTTACTTCAAGTAAAAAATAGTTTGCTTCCAGTAAAACCCTATTTGCTTCCAGTAAAAAATAATTTGCTTACTAATAAATGAATGCTTTACAAAAAGAGCGAAATAAGAGGCTAAGAGAAGAAGTTAAGAATGACTTGAAAGTGTTTAAGATTCAGGCGGAGATTAGAAAGAACAACGAACAAAATCTTGAACAAAAATTAGGTCTGCAGAGAACGTTGTCTGAATTTCACCAGCCTGTGACCGAGAAACTTCAACAACAAGATGTTACTAGAAAGGAGCATTTTAAGGCTATAAAAGATGCTGTTGATAAGATTCCTCTTGCGATTGAACCGCCTCCAGCGACTCCAGAGACTCCAAATATCTTCTATTTTGATAAAGATTTGGATATAGAGTATTTAGAGAAAAATAATTTTCCAAGTCCCTCAAAGTTGTACAATGAGTCCAAGGATGCTTTGCAGGAAGTTATCAATAGAGTAAAGAGTACTTACTTAAAATTGGCTCGTCAAAAAGGAAACGTTATGAGTCAGATTGCTCGAATGACCAAAAAGGATGAAGAAAGAGAAGATAAACTATTAACTAAAGCTGATTATTTAAGAGAACATATGATTACCTTAGAGGATTATCGAGAGCGGTTGAGGGACCTACAAAGAAAAGAAATATACCTCGGTAAAGGAGTGGAAGATAAACTGGAAATTTTGGCTCGATTCACCGATAAAATATGTAATGGATCCAAGAGTAAAAAATTGCACACTCAAGTCGTTGATTTACTGGATGCGTTATTAAGAGAAGGAACTCTAAACAACGAACAAGTAAAAGAATACTATAAAAATTTCTTATTAAATAAATGAGTAACTACGTCAAAACCAAAATACACTTAAGCGATCATCAGATTGCCAAATTAAAATCTGGATATCAGAAAGGAGAAGAAGTTTCTCTACAAATAGATAGGACAAAACCTTCTAACTATGACATGTACTTAACTCCAACACAAATAGCTCAAATCGGGAAGGGAAAGAGAATTACTATTAGCAAGACACAACTCAAGAAAACAGGTGGCTTTCTACCCTTTCTAGCTCCATTTTTACCTGCATTAATTGCCGGAGCTAAGGCGTTGGCTTTAGGTGCCGCAAGTGGGGCAGCTGGATGGGGAGCAAAGAAAGCTTTGGATAAAATTTCCGGATCGGGTTGTGCTCAAAAAAAACACCGTGGAAAGGGAGTCTATCAAAACTGGGAATATCCAACGAAGTAATTGAAGACAATATGAAGCAAGAAAGAGGGTTTAGGGGTGTCTTCACTTCGGATCTGTTGCCTAAAAAGATGAGACGGTTCGAGAACGGTATTATTAATTTGGACATAGCAACAGGACCTGGTACACACTGGGTATGTTACTATAACGACCCTAATAACAATTTCGTGGAGTACTTTGATCCTTTTGGAGAACATGTTTACAAAATTCCTACGAGTATTAAGAAATATCTGCAAAGTTCTGGGAAAAAAATAGGTTATAACTCAAGCTTTTTACAACACCCGGCCTCTGTCAAATGTGGTTACTTTTGTATGAAATATATTAGTGAAAGAAACAATGGTAAGTCCGTTGAAGATGTCTTGTATTCTTTTACCCAAGAACCTAGTGACCATAATGAAATAAATGTTCTCTATAAATAAATGGTGTTATTAATATTAGATTCGAAAAACTCGGAAAAGTCAGAAGACTTTACAATTGAATATTCCAGACCATTTAGGTTTAAGCAGATTGCTCTTCAGTCCTTTTCAATGTACGTTTCTTGGGATAATATCAAAGATGAGACCTTTTCATATTATGATGACCATCAGTGGTTAGAGCTGTCTCTACCGGATGGAAATTATACTGTTAAGGGGTTGAACCGTTACATGCTGAAATTTTTTGGGGATGATCCGCCAATTCTATTTGGTATAGTTGAGGAACGGCAAAGAATAGCCATCAAGTTAAAAGACGGGTATAAGATCGATTTAACAAAATGCAAAAACCTGCATAAACTGTTAGGTTTCGAACCTGAAATATATGAAGAGTCTGAACAAATTGGAAAGTATATTGCCGACTTATCCGGTGGGAATGATAACATTTATATACATTGCGATGTCGCGGAGGGAGCCTACATCAACGGCTTTCACTCCTCCAACGTAATCTATTCCTTTACGAATGTTAATCGTCCAGGCAGTCAAATCATAAAGTCATTTGAAAAACCTCTGTTCTTTCCTGTTCGGATGGAGAGTGTTCACAGAATCAGAATGAGAATAACGAATCATAGAGGTGATTTAATTCCCCTCAATAAGCAAGAAGTACAATACAATTTTATTGCCCTCTAAATAAAGAAATGAATAAGCATAGACTTCAAAGGAAGAGTAAGAAGATACAAGGGAGAGGGTTCTTTTCAGATGCCCTTATGTTAATGCAGCCAAGTGCATTAGAAGGTAAAGCCAAACAATTTGTCCATGATAAGTTGAATGAGATATTCTCAAAGAAGAAAAAACATGGTGCTGGACTGAAGTTTCTTTAGATTTGATTTAATAGCAGAATAGCTATTAAATTAAGAAGTGTCTCAAGAGTAACAAAAAAAATTGTTTTTATAATAAATGAACGAAATGAATAAAATATTTGATTTGAACAACACCGATTATTATTACGATGATGACATCGAAAGTCTCGAGTATAGGGAAGTGAGGCATGAAAATAGCGATAGTTCTACTGAAAATGCCACTTACCATTTCTTTATACAAGACACTAACTCCAATATCTTATATTCTAACGGATATTTACAGCAAAAGCTAAAAATTGTTAACAGTAATGGAACTGCAATAGCGGATGATAATGTAGCTCTCGTGAATGGAGGAGGTTTAATAAACGCTAACAGGTTTACATTAGGGAACACTGAAATCGAAACCAACATTAATTATTCTGCTCTCATGCGACATGTGTTAGGTCTAATTCACTTCACTCCAGACTATTCTACTTCGGAAGCTACCAATATGCTCTTCTACGTAGATACGTCAGATACAGCGGACAGAAAACCCTTGAAGTATGATGGGACTTTGGTTGACGCGACTAAAATAACTGAATTTTTTGAAAAATTAGGAACGAACGACGAGTTTAATCAAGGATTCAAAGAACGATGCAAACTTACTCAAAATAGCAAAATTGTTACTATATGGATACCCTTAAAATACGTATTTGATTTCTTCAATGAATACAAAAAGGTCATCACAGGGTTCCAAGTCAAGTTTGAGTTTCAAAGAAATCACAGTCAGAATATGATGTATACAGATGAGCAAAATAAGGACTACAAGGTAGTAGTGGAAGATTTATCACTTTGGCTTCCTTATGTTAGATTTAAGAATTCAGCTGCTGCAAAATTTAACGAACTAAGGTTATCGGATAAGCCTGTGGAAATAAACTGGAACCAACACAGCATTGTCAAGTCGAATATTTTCTTAAAGAATTCAAGCGGGTCTTACTCCATAAATGCTACTTCAGATGAAGTATTATCCTTGTACGTCATACCACAATACACTGAAAGATATGAAAATGCGAAACATAACAACATGTTATTCGACAACTTAGATATGACGGAATGTTGGCTGATGGTTAATAATGTAAGGGTTCCAACTGTAAGTTACATGATGGATTTTGAGAAAGGTGATTACAATCGGCTGTACACAGCTCTTTTGGAAGCTGGACTCAACACCATTAATTCAGAAACGGGATGCATGGTCAATTATTCCAATTTCGGTAAATTATACCCAATCATTTGCTTCAATCTAGCTCACCATGAAAATTATACAGACACGAATAACCTGACTATAGAGTTCAACTGGAGGTTGAGGAACAACACCACCAAAAATTATGTTTTCTACTTCATCTTACGAGAGCGCAAGAAATGCTACTTGAACATAAAGAACCAAGATATCACCATGATCAAAACATTAAAGTTATAAATATAGTATCGTATTTTAATTTTAATAGTCGGAAGACTATTGAAATTAATTGTATTAAAATAAAGAAATGACAGCATATTATCCACTTTTTGAGGAAGAACTTAAAGAAGGACCTCCTGGTATTCCAGGAATAGGGTTTAAACTGACACACGATGGTAATTACGATATGGAAGAAAAAATATTGAGGAATGCTGGAGAACCTACGGAAAATAATGACGTCACAACAAAATATTACGTAGACAGATGCAGGAAGAATCTGAGGTCATCCATTCGAGATTTGTCCAACAAAAGCTTAATTGTTTTGGAAAATGATCAGCAGTACGACGCAAAAGGAAAAAGAATTAGCAATCTTTTAAATCCGGTTGAGCAGTCCGATTCTGCAACTAGGGATTATGTAGATACAGTGGTTGATCTGTTGGAAAGCAAAAGTTTACTGCACTCACCTCAAGGAAATTTTGATGCGAAAGGTAAAACGATAAATAATATAAAGGATCCAGAGTCTGAGAAAAATGCTGTGAATAGGCGATATTTTGAAAATAATGCTTTAACACTCCATGGAGAGGCTTATAATGCCAAAAATAGATCAATCGCGCATCTTGCGGATCCGAGCGCTAGTCACGATAGTGTTAATAAACATTATGTTGATACTAATGCTTTGATTTTAAAAGACGATCATTATGATGCTAACAATAAAATAGTGTCAAATGTGAAAGAACCTGTAAATGCTAACGATGTTGTTACTAAGAAATATCTTGATTATTACTGCATTCTATGGAATAAAATTAATAAAAATTATTATGCTCACAACCAAAGAATTTCAGGTGTGAAAAGACCTCAATATGATACAGATTGTGCTAATAAATACTATGTTGATACTAAGACATTCTGTGCTTCCACAGATCGAGGAGTAGAGTTTATAGGTAATGGTTTCAAAACTTTCCCGTTCAATACATTTACTTCAAAGCTTTTGGACTCAAACTTAAAACTACCACTTGATATGTATATGAAGGTAACAATTTTCTTAGCCTGTGATAACATGAATGAGAAACCAAAGATACGATTAGAGAAAGGTAAAGAGGTCCTTCTCGATAAGGAAATACGTGTCAATGAAGAATCAATCATTTTATTTGTGTATGGGAAACAGAATGATGTTTTAACTTTATCAGTACTGACAGGAGGACAATGTAAGTTAAAACCCTATTTACACATCGAAAAGTTAGAATTTTTTTAGCTCCATAAATAAATGGAAAAACTTAATTCTTTACATATTAGAACTTATAAAGAACTGCACCGGGAATACCTGATTTCTGAAGTTGCAGTCCACACTGATAAAATTTTAATTCGTTTAGAGAATGGGTCACTTATTCACATACCAACAGGTACATTGAATACAGAGGAGATAGAATCATTAAAAAAGAGACAAATCAAAGCTATGAGTGTAGATAAGTACCTAATTTTTCGCATTTAAAGAAATGAAAATTTTTTCTTATATAATAAACGCAAAATGGAATTGTTAAATAAATTAAACGCACTCAGTTCATTTGAAGATGGAGCAGAAAGAAAGGCTTTCAAGAAAATGAGAGAACTCAACATCCATGAAAAATATCCTGTTACTGAAATTAAACTGATAACCACAAGGTATGGAAATAGAATAGTTGTAGAATTGGCTAATTGTCTTGTATCTTTACCGCAAAGATGTGATAAAATGGCGTCAGATTATTTAAAACTCAATGATTTGAAACCTCTTTTCTTTGTGTATTTAGGAAGTAAAGATGTCGGGAAGTCTCAACCAGCGCAAATGTTTCAATTCGAACAGTGATTTTAATGGTTTAAAAATCATTAAAATCTAAAGCAGTTTGTTCAGTTTAGATAAAATATCACACCCCATTTTCCGAACATTTTTGTTCTTCTCTTCATGCAATATTTGATGCATTTGAATAACATATTTTAAAATTAAGGAATGAATTTCTTGATATTTATAAGTTTCTTCTTCTTCTATGCATAAGAATAACTTTTGACATACTCTTGCTAAACTAGTCATTCTATAGTTCACATCCCCGTAGAGTGCTTTCATCTCATCGAATAAGTCGTATATATTTTCCATTTCTGTTTATTTATATACTAACGAGTTTTCTTTAAATGAATAAAAAGAGGAAGCGGTTCGAAAATGAGATCAGCTGCGGCCTTGAAAAAGAGAGCTCGAAAGAGAAACGTGTTTTCTTTTCTTTTTCCTGTTACGTCAATAGTTAAAAAAAAAAACCAACTGACGTAAGAGATTTTAATTCTAACTATCACTGGATGGCAGCACGAACTGGACTCGGAATCTGGTATTGAAAATTTTTCGCCTCTTTTCGTTTTAATTTCTGAAGTGTTTTTGACGATATTTTTCGATCAGATAAATTGCAGTTTTTGATATTTTAAAGATTTTTCACATTCTAAAAGAGAAAGGACTTGTTTAAAGCTATATTTTAGCGTCTTTTTGACTTCGGTGACATGTATATATTAATTAGATGTTCTCTCTCTGTCGGGTACCCAGTAGCTCCGTGGCAAAGTCTAAGCTTAGCAACCGTGAGATCGCGGTTTCGATCCCCAGCCTCGGCTTGGTAGCAGCTTTCGCGAATAGTGTAATGCTATTTGCGTTAAGCTCACTTATGGATCAACCACGGAGCGAAACATCAGTGGTGGGTTGAGACTTGTGGTCTCTATGTCCATTTAGATGTTGTGTTTGTGTTGTCTTGTGTTGTCCTTACTATGTATAAGTTGAGGCCCCGTTGCCGGGTCAGTGATACCGGAATTCCGGTTCTAGAATTCGTAAACAGCTGTTGGAACTGGACTTCTGGTATCACTGACCTGGTGGGCCGTTTTGCTATTTTTTTCAAGATTTTTTTAACGCTGCGAAGATCTAAAAGTGAGTATAATGCCACAGAAAAAGGGGGTGCTCTCCTAAGGGGGTACCCTGGCGTCTCAGCGACTTTTCAGATAATTTTTAAGAGCTTTTTTAAATTGGGTTTTATAGAATTCGTACTTTTATAAAAGAGGGCGGAGTTTTCTTATACCAGTGGGTGCGGTTAAAAAATAGATTTTAAAAGTGGAATGGACGGTTTTGCAACCATTGTTTTAAAAAGTAGGTGTAGATTTTATGGGGGCTTTTTAGACCATTGTTTTAAAAAGTGGGTGGAAATTTAATGGGACTTTTTTACACCATTGTTTTTAAAAGTGGGCGGAAATTTTATGGGTGGGGTTGGAGGCCATTGTTTCTAAAAGGGTGTGGAAATTTAATGGAGGGGTTAGGGACCATTGTTTTTTGAAAAGGGGTTAGAATTTAATGGGTGGCTTTCACACCATTGTTTTTAAAAGTGGGTGGAAATTTAATGGAGGAGTTGGAGGCCATTGTTTCTAAAAGTGGGTGGAGATTTTATGGGTGGCGTTCACACCATTGCTCTTAAAAGTGGGTTGGAAATTTAATGGGTGTGCTTTATGGTCTAAAGGTCACTGCGCCAGCTCTCTCATAATCACACTACTGCTATGATCCTGTTGTTGTTGTGTCTGATATTAATCTGATACAGCATTGCTACCTCGGATCTACGAGCCCCTTAATCTTCACAAAATCAAGAAACAGCAGGGGATTCGCAAGGAAATCCTCCTTAGTAAATCCCAGGCACAAAAGAAAGTATTGGAGGCTAGTATGGTCATATTACCCATTTACAACAAGTAGCATAGAGCTAGTTACACAGTCCAATTGTCTTGTCCAATTAATTAACTTCTGTGATTTCACGTTAGAGCTCATATAATAAACTTATTTCACCTAACATTTCGCTTGAATAAAAAACATAAAGCAACTGTTTAGTATTATACGTAACTGTTAGAGTATTACACGTAACTTTGTGCCCATTTGTAGAATCGTGTTACATTTAGTTGCAAATTATGACCAGATGAATTACATTTTCTATCACTAGTTTTAGTTGTAGGCCTCCATAACACATTTTGTTAGGTCACAATACAACTATGAAATATTTTAAAGTTTTAGAGAGAAACTTTTCATAATGATAGTTAACTTTTATCAAAATCTTCCGATATAATTAAGTTTTTTTCTTTTGTTTTCTTTTACTTAAACACTATATTTTAAATGTATGCCACGTAAATTGAGCATTGCTATTGTTGCTAAATATTTCAAGCAGGGCTCTGAACACAGCAGCATATATTTCGGTTCTAATCAGTATAATATATTCTTAAAGATTATAAAATACTTAATAAAAAATGTTTCATAAATCAAAAATAAAATTCTTCACAAAAATGTAGTATATTAAAAGTTGTAAGTCTTCACAAAAAAAAATTAAATTAGTACGTGAGTCTATACATTCATATTTAAAATCAATCTCAATAAATTAACTTGGGAATTATTACAAGAATTTAAAGGTACTGATTTAATTTTTCTGATGAAGCTAATAAACATTCCTAGAGATTAGAGCTTCAGTTATACATTTAGTCTTTTGTTCGCATTTATTTATAAGAATCAATGAGAATCTTGTACATTGTTAGTTGTTATACAAAAGAAATATTCAAATTACTTCTACTAATGTATAAAAAGAATTTTTGCATTATCTTACAAAGATTAATTTCAGGAACTAATACACAATGTTAAAACTTGTTTTTCTTCCCAGGACCAGTTACTCATTCAACTGAAAGCAATGAGAGATTAGAATACAGCGATGACGATGAGGATGACACCAACGACACTGAAGATCCCCACCAACCCACCACCAAAGACCAGTCCTTGGACATCCACAAATCCAAGAACCCTTTTAGTATCGCCAACATCCTGGCTTCGGACAGCAGTCGGAAGAGAATCATACATCACCACGTCCATCCTGCATATCCAGTCATGCTTCAGCAACCAGCTGGATTTTTGGTTGCTCAGAGGATGGAAAACATCAGTGACCAGCGGTCCCCCGTGGGTCGGAGGACCAGTTTGACGGACAGTTGCGCCAGCAGTTGCCGGTCATCCCCCATCAGCCCTGATGGTGATGACTTTGAAGTGTCCTCCCCTTCACCTTCTAACCACCCTCTATTGAATCCAGGATAAGGAGCATGGACTTCCTGGATAGGTTCCTCCACCTTCAACCTCCGAATTCATTACCTTTCTGGTCATTCGTAAAAACTATATTTGTTCTTTGTGTCCTGGATTGATAAATCAAAAGGAAGGATATGTAAAATGTAGCAAAGGCACCTGTTAAGAAAGTTAAAAGCCACTTTAAAAGCTACCGATGTGACTTTCCTGTGTTGAGAAATGCATTTCCTCTATATTGGAAACTTGTTTATAAATTGATGTTAAGAACAGTACACTGCATGGCCAATGTTGTTGCACATGGTGTTTATAATGTACCCAAAGCAAAATACGTTATGTGACATTGAACATTAAGACATAATGACTGTGAATTGGTTATTTTAAGATTGTCTAAATACGTGTCATGAAAGGCCCTGTAAAATCGGAAAAATATCTCTTAGTAACAAATAAAATGAAATTTTTTATTTGTATGTATTTAATTCAGAGCCAATTAGTCATTATAAATTTTCATGTTGCCAAATTCCTTTTAATTAATTTTTTTTAATATTTACAATGTATATCAAGAGAAATTATTGGTATTGTGATGCAGCTCCGCAAAAATAATATTCCCCAATTTATATGTAAAAAATAAATATTTTTAAAATTCCCATTGTTGATTAAAACTCTATTAAATGTATGGAATAGTTTTCTCTTCGTATTATCAACAACGACACACTGAAAAAAGTAATGCATGCAATGGCACATAAGCAAATTCGCTTTTACTCATTTATATACAAAGAAATATACATACATATATATATAATACTTGTGTATTATCTCGTCGGCCATTTCAGCAAAAAAATAAGTCGTCAAATGTTGCTGTTGTTTACTGACGACACTCACGTTTATATATTTCATTATATTTAAGCTTTATATATTTTACTTATAACGAAGGCAAGTTTTTAATTTATGATTGAAAAATTAGTATATGAATTAAAAGTTTCGATGAATTTTTTCAATGAATATGGAAAATAACAGCAATGTTCTTACCCCCCTCCCATTGTTAAAATTTTCGTTTATTAAAATTTTAATTATTTGATGACAGGATTGATCGGCAGGATAATACAAAAGTATATATATATATATATATGTGTGTATCTTTATGTATAAATTGAGTGATCAAAATTCTACCTGTAATAAAACAAGAGTCAATATAGTGTCATAAGAAGAAATGACATTTTACATCAGATTTAATGGATGTCTGTCTACCAAAACTTGGAATTGGTTATATCACATGGACATTGGAAATCAATATTTGCTGCTGGAGATAAGAAGATCATTATGGTATATTATCGGATGTGACCCTCTCTTTATTTTGTAAGGTTATTAATGGATGTATCAATAACATTATCATATTCGCAACTCAGTCAAGTACTTTCAGTAAGCAGAAGTACATTTATGACATGAAGCATGAACACGTTGGGTTGGGGATTATGGTGCAATTGCGTGAGTTGCTTACTCATGAGATATTTCAATTTTGTTTTCCAAAGACTTCCTTCCAATAATTGGATTTATGTACTTATGAAAAACTATTTCTGTTGCTGATACTTTCACATTCTACCACCTGCAAGATGTAGTCTAGTACCTGCCAGACTCTAGTCGCTGCTTTGAGCTAAAATCTAACTACTCAGTATAAGATTTTCGCTTAAAGCTGGGACCATAATCTATGCATTTAATTTCGTAAGGTTTTTAGCAACATACCAGGTGAGTCAAAATGGATTTGGATTTTACTTAGATGGAAAGTAAGAAGTAAACATCCAAAGTTTTCTCAAAATATCATCAAGAGAGGACACTGACTACGTTACGTGAAACACATTGAACAGACAACAGTACATTCCATTCCCTTATTAGTGCAATAATGAATGCTCAACTGTCAGCAACTCTACGATACTACTCAGGTAATTCCCACATGTTACAGTAGCGTGTAACCTGTCGAAATGAGTTGCAGGGTCTTCTCGACAGATAGAATGTTTGAGTTCAGCCAGTGTTAAAGTCTCGGGCACAAGTGCTTTCAAATAAACATAAACCCAAAAATCTGACGGTTTGTGGAAAAGCAATCATAGGGAGAGACCATAGATTGCAACTTCAACTGAGCACTCAGTCTTGTCTTAAGTTTTGCAACAGGAATAGTTTTATTGGATTGCTACAGCAAGGTGATGCGTTATCCAGTATAAAGTTAATTATAAATAATACTCCTATAACTTAGAAACCTACTTTAAAATATAAATTAGCACCTCTTAACCTAGAACAAGGAATAAGTTAGAAATATTATATAAAATACCTTTGAAAATTTACAGTATATATATAATTAAATTGACTTTAAAGACCTCTCGAATTTTTAGGGCTGGGATAAAAAATTTGCCGTTGGTCATATATAGAGAATAAGCCTTATTTACAATCTGACACTTCTTTTATGGTAATCAACATACGAACCTATGAATTTCGAATAAATTGAACACATATTCCTTAAAAATAAAAATGAAATTATACTATTTTTCCAACAAATTGCATATTCATATCATTAATTATTTTTCTTTAATATAAAAGCTATATTTTATTTTACAGACTATTAATTTCAATTTCAATTTATGAAATTCTAGGTTTTTTAGAAAGCATCAAAATACATAAAATACAAACGATTTTCAATCTTCTTTCGGGCATCTCGTACGTTTTATCACTCCTGTCTTGTACGAACTCCTGTCTTGCACTTCCTGTCTTTTATCACTCCTGTCTTGTACTTCCTTGTACGAATGGTTGCCTACCCTATAAACGGGTACCTATGACATCTGTGTACTGAAGAAGTCGGACTCTACACCAAATTATGTTTTAGTTGCAAAAGTGGAGAAGCGCACTCCTTATTGCCAGCCTAGCTAGCATTCGACAAACAATAACCAATCGTAAAAATATAGCAAATTATAAAAAAAATTGTAAAAAATGAGGAATGTTTAAGAAATTATATCTTAGATTTAAGAAGTAACATATTTCTTAAACATTCATCATTTTTTTTTATGTTAATGGTGCTAAAATCAATTTTAATAAGGATAACTTTTTTAATCAACTATTTAATAATATCTTACCTATTATAATGATTTCTCTTATTAAATTTTTATTATAACTTTAAGAATTGATGATAGCTGGTTAATTGATAGTTGATTTTTGATTATCATCCATTAGATAAGTATATTAATTACTTATATATAAAGTTCAAAAACCAGGTAAATCTTCCAATTAAAATTAGTATGCTACATAATAACTGTTTACATTTCATCGATATATCATCAATAATTGCTAAATTAGAATAAATAATTTATAAAAAGATTAAAGATATTGCAAATACATGCATTTATTATATGTAATGTAATAAAATGCAGATAAGGTAAGACCATTAATACTGGCTCCACCATTAATTTAAAAATAATCGAATCCCAATAACCATTAAATAGAATGTTCAAAAATTTTAATCAATCTTTCCTTTCGGTTTGAAACAAAGTTTCCTTCGAAGTTTCTTACATGGATAGCAGTGATTAATAAAATTATAGACATTCAGAGGTGCACTGAAAATTAGAAAAAAAAATTTAATTACACCATAATTAGAATTGCGTCAAAACACATCTATTTATATAAATTTGATATCCTTATCTAATTTTTATTTTCATTTTTTATTTTCCTAAAGAGATAAGGGAACGATGAGCAATTATGACCCTCCCCCTTTCCCCCGTTTTCGAGCGAAATCGATATTTGATTCCGAAAACAGATGCCTATCCTCAGGCTATAGAGCGAAAAAAAAGAGGGGAAAAAATGGCGCAATGTTTGTGGATAAACAGAGTTTACTTGATGACGGGAAATAAAATAATAGGGAATAGATAAAGAAAATTGTAATTTTTGGGTGATATTTTTATTCCGGAAGAAAAATTTTGGAATTTTTATTTACTTTTTTTTTCGTTTTTCTTTGAGGTTAATGGCAACAGTCGTTTAGTCCGCAAACGATTTTGTGTCGCAGATGTCGAGAATAATAATATGAAGATGAGAGTTAATATTCTCTCATAAAAGAATAATAGGAAGTTCTTATGATGAAAGCAGATAATTTGTTGTTAGATTTATATGTATATATGAATTTCTACACTAAATTAAGTTTCCTATTCGGAGGTATTATAAAGAAATACCCATACTATTAACAGTTTTTTATGACTTTCCTTATTTAGAAGTAATTTACCACCTTTGAGATGAAACGAAATTGAATATCATGGTTTATGAATATTTCATTTTCATTAAATAATGACAGATTCGTAAAGTAATATCTTTATTACAATTATGTTTTGTTTATTAATATTTGAGTTGGAGAAATTTGACTTGTATAAATTATGCAATGGCTGAGTAGTTATCGTTCATGTTTCCTAGACTGTTGGACCTAGGTTCGAGTCCCGGTTCGCATATGCATGTTCCTTTCTTTCTCAGCATATTTCCTTGTTCTATGACGACTGAATGTCCCCGACCCTATAAATGGGTTCATGGTGGAATGATGTGGGGAATGTTACTTGTCTCGACTTGGTTCACAGGTGACCATGGGTAACAATAAATGAGTAGCAGTTTTCAGCCTTAAAGGGTTAGTCATCCAGAGCCCACCGTTACAAAATATAATAATAACAATGTGAACGCTTTAAGGGTAACGCCTTGCTAATATAAGGCAAGTATATATTGGTACTGCGTGGAGGATATGTTACACATGAACGTTGTTGAAAAACTTTTAAATATCCGAATTTATCCTGAAAATTAAAATGCATAATATAGAATATATTCGCTTGGCCCAAGCGAGGAAACATTGAAAACACCCAAGCACCCACCATAACGCAAGAAAAACCTAGAAACCTATCAATAACAAAGGAATGAAATATTTATACCATGTTCTTTTAACAGAGCTTAAAACCAAAATTTGGAATTTTTTTAAAAATAAAGAATGTAATATTATATCAGCACTTGAAATTATGGTGGGCCTGAACTTATTAACATCTAAAGTACAAAATTCCTTATTCCGTTTGTCGGCTGAAATTTTGCACCGGTTAGAAACGAGAAAGTCTGTAGGCAATATAATGAAATTTATATTAGGATGTTAGTATCTAACTTAAAATATGCTATATTTTATTTCGAAATATTGATTGCAGTATTTGTAATTAACTTAACTAATAATTAATGCTGCGAGAGCATTCTCCGTGTATAAAGTACTTATACCATGATGCACATCATTACGGAGCTCTGTTCGCTTCTAGAATGAAGGTATCTAACTCTTTTTATCTCCTTTTAAAATTATCATATGCAAAAATACTCGGGGTAGAGAAAACTGTACATGGTATCGGATCATCACTTTTTTTCCTATATTTTCATAGTTAATATTTTTATAGAAAAATATATATTTATTATTCGATTTTTGAAAAATAACTCATTTTTTACATCTAGCGTATATATTAAAGATTTCTTCAATACGCCATCGATCATACTTGCATTGGAACATAGATTAAGGGATTTCAGTGTTTATCTTTTTGTAATTAAAAATAATGTTCAAACGCTTAGAATCTCATTTAATTTACACGTTTTAACTGATATAAATGTGAGGCACCATTTTGTGTTGAAAAATAGAGTTTAGACAGTGATTCTCCCTTTTTATTGTCGCTGCACAGTTTTAAGATTATCAAAATTTGATGGCACACTAAGAGAAAAAGATAAGTTGAAAAGTTGCATAAGGCACTGCATAAAATGATTTATGATAATAATTTTGAATGTAAAATTTATAAAATAATATGTACCTCAACAACAACAGTACGTTTATTAAGGAATTAATTACAATGTAATAATAAGGTTGATTAAGGTTGATTTTAATGAGAAATTTCAACTTGATATTCTTATAACTTCCTTTATATTTGGTTATAAAAATGACAATATTACTTTCATAACTTCTACATTTAATAATCTCTCTATCTTTTTTTACTTGATTGACACTGAAAAATTCGAATTTGCTCAAATAAGATATAGAAAATTATACCTAGATAACTGAAACATTTGAAATTTCTTCATGTATTGTAAATATTTCCCTTTATGAAAGGTTACAGTTATCGAAAATAAAAACAGTTTTTAACTGTAAAAAAACATGGCAATTTATTGTAAAAGAAACTTCTAAGTTTTCTTTTACAATTTTCTTTGATTTAAACAAACTTTACTTGTTATAAAAAAATCATTATAATTTTTATTATATGCATTTTCAAAATTTGACGGCACACTTAAACAGTTAGGTAACACAAAAGTGTGCCCCTGCACAGTGGTTGAGAAGGACCGGCTTAGAACAAAACTAGTAAATATCGCAATTTTTTCCAAACCGCAATTTTCTCCCAAAAGATAGATGCAAACTTTTCACTTTAAACCACAGCCCACTAGTACATTCATATTAATAAACAGCAAATAACTTACTCTACCTCTTCTCTTAAACTCTGGGAAATCAACAGTTGTAGTAAAGAACAAGGTCTTTCTGTCTACCACATGAATACCTCCCCCAAGGTAGTTTGATTAGTGGCGATTGCTATAATAAACACACCTATTCATTTCAAATCGGGATTGAGGTGCTATGAATTAGTGGTACTTAAGGTTACCTCACGTTATTCTCAAAGTGCTCAATAAGCCAATCTTTGCTTTTCTTCTAGATTTTTCTTTGGGAAAAAAAAGTCTTGTTTCCATGGGGACATACAGACATAAACAAGACAATTTGAAGCGCCCCTAGCTATAAAATTCCGAAATTAATGGTTATAATGGAGATGAATTATGTTATAAAACGTTTTATAATGTATGAGAACATTCTCTTTTCACTGAGGAATCATAATGATAGTTAATATAATCCAATTTTATAAATCATTCTTTTAATAAAAAAACCAATAATACCAACAAAAACGCTATATAATAATAAGATAATATTTATAATAAGAACTCACAAGCGGAAAATTGTAATTTTTTTCAAATTCGAATCTATAAACTAAAATCTTGTAACTGCTTGATAAATTCGTCATAAAAATACAACAAAATAAAAATACTATGTATACCATATATGTTTATAAATATAATCAGCTTTATTAACTAGAATTAAGTATTACAAGAAATAAAATCAAATATAAAATTGCAGTTTCCAAATGTTATTTAAATTAAAATAAAAAAAGTAAAATGAAATTTTAAATGGAACAAGTATATCTATTTTAATAAATAATACTTAAAATATATATACATAGTTTTACATACATAGTTTAAATATATTTTATTGAAATTGAAAAAAAGAAAAATATTTATTATTTATTCCTCCTAAGCTACAAAAGATATGATTTCATAATAGAATTACTTCTTTTTTCTAAACCTGAATAACTTGATACGCTCAATATAGTTATTTTAATGAATATTTAGAAAATCGAGGATCGTAATTATATATTTAAAACAATTTTCGCTGCCCCTTATAGGGGCACTGTAACATATGAGCACTCATCCTGGTAGAAAATGATGCCACAATCAAATGATAATAGTTATTGCAAATTTCATTATTAATTTCAGTTTTTGATAGTTTAATAAGATAAAAGTTTACTAAATACATTGTATTTTTAAGGAATTTTGAAGAAATTATTTTTCGTAAAATACCGAATTGAAATAGATATCAATTTTTCAAATTTATCTAAATGGAACAAATATAAAATTCATTGCTTTCGGATTTCGAATCTTTTAAGGGATTATATATATTAAAGATTTTATGAATTTTAGTCTCCTATTTCTGATGAATATAAAAAGAAATTAGATTACATATGCAAAATCCTAGGCCTATTATCTTATACGGAGATTTTTAATTGAGAGTTTGAATCAAAGGATAATCATTAAGAAACAAAATTTTAGAAAAAATATATTAACAATTACAATGATTTCCGGTCACAAAAAAAATTTTAGTGTCTGACAACCCACTGAAAATTTATCTTTATTGCTAACCTACCAAAATGCAACACCAAAAAAGATCAGATAACACAAAAAAATATATATATTTTTAGCTAGTAATAAGTTTTTCAAAGATCAAATGCTTGAAATTAAAGCCTCTTTAAAGTGGATGTTTTTTAAATCTGTAGTTAGTATTGCAGCCACCATTGTTGGCAATAATCGCTATTAGACGAATCGGAGAAGAATCAAAAAGGCTTTTGATGGAAACTTAGGATATAATAGTCATAGCAGAGTCCACAAATATTCCCAAAGAGGATTCCCAATGATGAAAGTGTAGCAGCTGGTGTTGTGCAAGTATGTACCACAAAGTTTTGATAGGGAAAATAAGCAGGCCAAAGGAACAATTCAATCTGGCAGGTAGAAACTCTGGAAGAGCTTTCCGTCGTGTTCGCCTGCATCCAGCGATTACAGTTCTGTATCACAGTTGTTTAATTATATCCAACATGATCACCGACTTCTCGGTAAGATAATCTCACAACCCTGCACTTTCACAAGGCTGCTATGTTCAGAAACTCGAATTCAGAAGCTTTCTCGAAAAACCCTCGATGACATAATTAAACAGCTTGCATACTCACCCTCGAGCGTGTGTGCATACAAAAAAAATTTTTTTTTGAATAACTGCTTTGGAAAAAGAATTTCAATATTTCAAAACTTAGGAAATACAGACTTTTAAAAAATTTAGGAAATATAATTCAATGTATATTTATTTTGCTCAGCGGATAAAAGTCAATACAAAGAGGTAATATAAAAATGACGTCGGTTTCTGTAATTTTTTCACAAATAATTTAAAATGGTTCAAAATGAGGCCTCTTGTAAACCTAGTGTTAAAAAGAAATTAAACTGCGCTTAGAAATGCGTAAACGTTGCACTAATTTACATTGGGTGTGAAATCACTATGAATTTCATTGTCACAAATCTTTGTAAAGGTTGCACATCGATGAAAAATAAGAACGCCTGATAATAAATTATATTTATAAATTATTCAGTTTCACTGTTATTTCAATGTTACCACGCTGCTAACGCATGATATAAATTTCACATAAGTTGCATGCTTCCATCAAGGTATTGCACTTTACGTGGTCAGCAGTGTAGAATCTAAATAATACCATCGGCCGAGATTGCATATAGTATTCTTTTACAGAAGTATCTTTTGGTCTGAAAAAATATTCTCAACATTTTTTAATTTTGGTATGATATTTTCACACATTTCCATACACTTCCTACCCATGTTGCACATTACTATAGAATATTTAATTTTTCTTTTTTTAAGTGCACGTATATGTATGCATATAACTGCAGATAGGGTAAAAACTCTTCTCTACTAAAATTTAACTTATAAAAAAACGTAAGCCCCACTACATTAATTATGGAAATTACGATTAGTTAATAATTATTTGTAGTAGACAGTAATGATTTACATAATAAATATTATTTAAACCATTGTCTGTCTACCGCAAGAATAGCTCACGCCAAATAATCTAGAGGGTGGTGTTGTTACAGTAACAAGATTTGCCCATTTCAAATGGAGATTGAGGACATTAAGACTTGGCGACAGACAGTCATGAAAAAATTGGAGAGGGATATTCTCGGGATAGATAGGCATTACATCAGGTTACAGCTACAAGTGGGGCAGTTAAAATTGTATGAGATAATACTTATACTTTTGTCACTGTTGAGCCGATAACCTCATATCTGTATAAGCTATCACAATTTATCGGAATATGCCTTATGTGCTGTCAGCCGGAAGAAAATTTAGTAGATAGAGGCTCCTGCACTTACTTCATGGACACGACATCATCATCATCAATGTCAGGGTCCAAGTTTCACAATCACATGTCACCACACAATTGTTTCGTAAATCTTTAATTTGATTACTTTAGGGATAAGTTTCCTTAAAAAATTACAACGATTGTAAATATGAATATGTCGATGCCGTTCTCTCAAATGTAATAAGCTCTATCAGCAACAGACGGAAGAACGAAACGCAGAATGAGAATTTGCTTTCAGAATAAGGGTTTGTGTAAAATATGTGCGAAATGAATGTAGAATAGTGTAGTAATGTGCTACAATATCATTGAATAATAACATAAAATGTTCTCATATTTTAATTTTTTTTACTGATAGTGTTTCATTGTGTTGTTTTCTAAGTGGTTGCTTTTTCCTTTATTCGATCATGCGTCAACGCGTTTCCATAGAGACAGGCATAAAAGAAATATCTACAGACCAAGTGTAAAGCTATTTTACTCAAGCGTCGACTTATGCTGATACCATCTTTTTTTTCTGAAACTTCAGTTCATAAAAAAATCTCAAGTTAAATTAGTTTCAAAAATCTTGAATTCACGAGACTGCTTAGAAATTTTAAGTTCATTAGTCAACGACAAATTACGTTAAACTTTTGTTTTTGAATCCTCCAATGAGAGCTCGGCTGAAAGACCATCAGTGAAAGCGTGTCATTTATCACCGTTTGGGAATCAATTAAATTGATTCCTGCACCATCATCCATCATTTCGACATCAATTTGCTCTCATTTCGCTTAAGTTTGTCCCCGAATGTCCCTCGTTAAAAGGTCTTCTCTAATGGGGGCTCCAGTCTCATTTATCCCAGGAGAGGATACACCCGCAATATTAATGTGATTTTCGAAGACTGTGATAAAACGATTTCTCTATTTAGGATTCGTTTCCGCTTTTGCTTTCGGTTCCCTATTGTGATCGGAACTGAAGTTTAAAACTGTTGATTCTGATGAAATGGTACATGGTGGAATTACCTTATTTTAATTTGTTAGTAAACTGTACAAATGACTGAAAACTTTTCAAATGATTTTAAATTTTATTAACTTTTCGGTGTTGTTTTATCCTAATGATGAGAGTAAGATATTTGGTGGGGGAGTTACCAAGTTTGTTTACATCTATATTTACTTTCTTCACCATGAGGGACGTATGTGAATACTAACAATTTCTTTTAAATTTCCTGTCCAAAAGCAGATGAGTTTCGCAACTGACTGAATTAATGCTGGCCTTCAATTCAAAAGATTATGGGTTTGATTCCCATCATGATTGTGAATATTTGTAGTTATTCGGAGTACTTTTTGAGCTGTAATTTCTAAAATGAGTACTATATGGAAAAAATAATCATACAGTGACAAATAAATAAGTCTTGATTCCTGAATTTGATAGTAAATTAGAAATAAGTATCAAAATAATGTATTTGATTGTAAGTACTTCTAATTTATTATCAAACTCAGTTCCTCAATTATTCAATTTGTTAGTAAGTAGAATATTAAAATTTCCATCCACTGATTATTAGTTATTTGATCTATATAGGACTCTGGTTTTTGGTTCAATAGTTCGAGAATTCAATTCCCACCTTGAGTTAGGATGTTCGGAGTGATACAAAACTCATATTAAATCATAGGTTAGAGTTCAATCATTTCTTGTATGCATGAAGTAACCGCATCAAACATAAGCAAACCTAGTGACATAGATGTTAAAATGCCTAACAAGACAAGTAACAAATCTTTTTCTGTTACGATGATCGGTATTGAACGACTTTAAGGGTGAATAAGGATCTAGATTTGATCCTAGTCACTTTCCAAGTAGGTGCTTGGAGTTTTATGAGTTTCCTCCCTGGTAATGCGTGAATATGGCCTTATTAACTGATTAATGTTCTCTGAGGAATCAATTCATGATGATGGTATATATGCTTTATGATACTTTCCAATTATTTGGCTGCAGTGTTATAAATTTTTTAATTTATTTAGCTTATTGCAGTTACAGTAATTCTTTTTATATTTTCCACAGTTTAACCTAGGAGTGATGTGGCTTGGTTTGGTTGGGTGTGTTCCCATCATTAGTAAATAGTGAGTTCAAATCCTATCTTCACAAAAAAATCATCGTTTTCAAAAGTGGGTGAAGATTATAAAATAAAGTAAATCTCGGCTTTGAAGTCCTCCAAGTAAAATAATACCTAATACCTCTGTGGGAGGTATCAGGTCAAGTATTGGAAGCCTTCTCTGCAGCCAACTCTGAGCAAGGTAGAGGTCAGTATACAGGTGCTTACAGTTTCAGCTTTGTTAATCTTTTTCATCTCCTCTTAAAATAATGATGTACATTTACATGTCTTTAATTTTCCCTAAATATTCATACCTAAACATTAACAAATTTAATTCGTTGATAAAGTTACGTTGAATCTTGAAAGACACATCGATACTTCTTACACATTCAGTACTGCGTGTAGTCCTGTGTTTTATATTGACAGGATTTATTATATCACCAACTTTCTTCATCAGTTACTTTCCCTTTAAGTAATTAAAATAATTGGTCTCCATCGAATTCAACAATCCCCATAAATACCCAAGTTAGTAAGACGCAAGGGATTACGTTTTCATAAATCAAAAAATTATGAAGGCTTAATATATATATAAAAAAAGAATGGCAAACATGCTTTTTAAGAACTAAAATGTCATAGTATTTCCTGCCTCCCTATGTCCTCTCAAAGAAATAAACAAAACTCATACAATAGTATTACTTCTAATTTTGCATGAGTAACTCCCACTGTGAGACGCATTTAATTTCAAAATTGCTATAAATTTATTATCCGATATACATTGTTTATTGTTTTTTGGATAATTTCATATTTAATCTCTTTCCAGTTAGTTATGCAATGGCTTATGCAATCATGTTTAAATACTTTTAAATTTTGTAACATGTATTCAGCTTTCGAGAAAAACTGCAATTTGAAAAAATAACTGTATTTACTAATTTTAACGATACTTGCAGTTTGCTTAAATTTGTTAAAAACACGGTTTTGCATCATTTATAGCTTAACTAGAAAAAAATCTAACGAGGCAGGGAAAGCTTGAAATTTTTTTTTAAGTTACGAAGTTGGAATTTGATATACTGATGCTTTTTTTTTTCCTCTTTGTTTTGTGTGTCTCATAGCTTACTTCTTTTTGTTTGTCATTTTTTCCCACTAATTATACCGGGACTTACCGTTTAAAGTATATTCCAAATCACTACAAACATCCATACTCGAAGTGGTATTCGAACCCACGAACTATTGAACTGAAGTCAAGAGCGTTTGCTTAGAATTTTCTTTAAAAAATTATATGAAGTTGTAGAAAAAAAGAGAGATCAGATATACATAATTTTTAATTACTTCTAGCATTTACACACAGGTGACGATATTTGAAAAGAGGTTAAAACAACCCTACTCCATTATTGAAATGAGTTGTATTCCGGAATGGTGTGCATTCCTTGATAAAGGCAAGCTCATAATGAATTCCAATGTAATTCCACAACGATTTAAATTAACAACATAATCTGCAATCAACATTTCGAGGTAAAACATGACTTATGTTTTAGATCAGCCAGAGATTTGAATCCTGATATAAGTTTCATTTCATACTCTCTGCGAAACCATTTCTAATACAAACCCGACAAAAATTTGTCAGACGGAGAGAGAATATTTTATTTAGATTTTACACTTTATAGTTGAAATCTATTTTGTACTTCTAAAATGAGTTATCAAATATAAACTTAGAGGCTCACAATAGCCTAGTGTTAAACAG
Source organism: Latrodectus geometricus (assembly GCA_026290005.1). NCBI lineage: Eukaryota > Metazoa > Arthropoda > Arachnida > Araneae > Theridiidae > Latrodectus > Latrodectus geometricus. The sequence continues at coordinate 51,669 of JAPDSC010142878.1, forward strand.
AGCAAAATGTCGCGGTTTCAGTTTAGCCACAGTCAAACAACGGGAAAATGGATGTTGGGCATCTATTTCCTGTGTGATCGTTTTTAAAGTGAAGCATCATTTGCGCGTGGATGGTGATTGGGAGAGTAACCATGATATTCTCCTCTACTGGGTTTCTGGAGCTCCCTGTGTTCACGTTAATTTGTGACATCCAAAGTCCTTCAGCTGGTGTGGCATGAATGTAGAGACGAGGGTGCTAGCTCAGGTGTGACCTCGTCACTTGATCGTGGTTAAAAATTACGCTACATTTGGTGATGCTCGAGAATTCCGAACCCGTTATCCTTAAGGTTAAGTCCGGTACTTGCCTGCGCCGCTATGTTTAGTGTGAACGTCTGGCGAGATGAATGGTTGGGTATTTTCCAGGTTTTCTTCTTTGTGACTATGAATAGTCCAATATGTATGAAAAGTCTACCCCGAAGGCAATTTCTGTAGGTGGGGACGATATTAAAATGCCTTGTAATGACGTTAGGCTGCTCCCCACTCAGTTTCAAAGCAAATATGAATTAGTTTTATTTACATTTATAGGTAAAAATAAATTTAAACTAGTTTCATTCGAATAAATTTTTAAAGACTATGAATAAATAATAAATTACTAAGGTTTTTCCAGTAGATTAATGAAGTTACTCCATAGAATAAATTATATGTTTTATTAAAAAATGGCATTTGGTAAATTTAATGGTAAAAATAGAAAATTATTTTCCGAAAATCATAAAAATTTGAAGATAATGTAGAAACCGTGAAGCACAAAGAATAAATTAAATGTCGAATTTAATAGTTTCAAATCTTTAAATCGTTTGCTAATTGAAATTTTTTAATTCTTTTATTTTTAGTTCAACTCGTACAATTTCAGTTAATAAATATTGTAATTACTACAGATTTTTTCAGAGAAAACGGTTATTTTAGATAGCGTGATTTTTATAATTGAAAAGTCTTAGCGAGAAGGCTGCTTTCTTGGAAACAAATCTCATTGCCATTTCATGAAATCGAACTTTGAATTTCCACTAGATTACTCTCAAGATCAAAGGTTTTCCTC
>JAPDSC010142888.1:0-13617 GCA_026290005.1 Latrodectus geometricus
AATATACTTGAACATTTAATGAACTTTATTATTATTAAACTGTTCAAACTAGATAAAAAAAATTTCGTATTTTACCCTGATTGGGAAAAATTTATTTTCTGGAACAACATATAATAATATCTTTAGTAATTAAAACACATGTGGTAAAAGTATATGAGTGATTTTTTCCTTATTGGATGAATTTTCTTGCACATTATTTCTTCAATTATCAGTTTTTGATTTTAATTATTTAATTAATCAAACATCAAAACTTTCATTTTATTCATTATTTTTTATTTCTTCGAAATAAATTAGTTGATAAATATTCAGGCATAATAGCTTTTTTAAATTAAGTACTTTACTTTTTTCTAGATAATCCGAACATTTTAAAAGCTCTCCGACATTCGTTCAATAATTATTAGGCAAAATAACATGTAATTTAATTTTGATTTCGAAGAATTTTATGATACATTTAAGACATCAATATAATTATTATATTTATCATAATCGAAATTTCCTTAAACAAAATAAAAGTTACAATAGGTAATTAAAACATAATAGGTAATTAAAAAGCAGTTCTCTTCTATTTTGCAGAGGCAAATATTTTGAAGCCATAGAATTTCAAAGCACATGGTGGAATTGCTGACATTTTGCAAAATAACTACAGAAAATCTTCACGAAAATTATTCACTTTTAAAAAGACTGTAAAAATGGCAAACGAGAAACATTATTTTAAACGAGGAACTCCTAATCATAACCGCATCCTTTCATATGTCCTTCGGTTCGCAGCGCGACTTCTGGAGCCCAATTTGTCTTCCAAAATCTCATAAAAGTGAACAGAAATTGATTTGTCATTTATGATTTTCATATTTCCAATGAAATATTGGTCCATTAACATATACAAAAGTTCACAGTGAAGAGTTCATAAAGAAGTGCGTCTACACAGCCCCTAATAAAGTACAAATAGAAGCCAATATTGAAATATATCTAGGAGGAATAAAATACAGGGACATATATTTTCGTTAAATGTGCTGACTCAAATCATAAAAATAAACAATCACGACTGTCAATACGGAAATCAAGATATTTACATGAGAAGCAATAAAAGAACATGAAAAAATTTTGTGTAACTAGTTTCAATCTACGATATTATATTTTACAATTTTTAAATTGATTTTGGAAGAACGAAGTGTATAACAAATCTACATGAATGGATGGATGCATTAATACGAGCAAAGACTATTAACACCTACTCATAAGGAAATGTATGCGTAGGAGTACCGAAATCAAAAGGAAGCCAACATCGTTAGTAAGCGTCACATGACCTTGTTGTCAAACTCTTCCTAATTTGAGCAAGTGTTACAAGAAGCACGTGGATAAAAATACTCGTTTGTTTCGAATGGAAGAGTAATTATAGAATTCAACTTATCGCAAGCACGCATTAGGTTTTGTTTCGGGAAATTCGAGTATATATATCGGGGAAAAAATGCTTAACTTGATTTACTATAAAAAATAATCGTTCTCTATGAACTTATTACTATAAAAAAATGTATTTTTTAATAATGCACCAAGCTTAAATTAATTACTAATTTGGTCAGGAAATTAGAGATCGTATATTTTTCTTGGTTGTAAATTATTAAGCATGACAAAAGTTTTCAAATGCTTTAATATATTCATATACTCCCTCGTAGACAACGTATACACATTATTTCATAAAGAAAAGAATCGTGTACTTATATAAGGATAGTATAATGCTTTTGTAACGAAATTTTCGTTTTCTTAAATATTTTCAAGAATATTTAGTTTTTATTCCTGAAACATTATAACAAATATAGACTAAATTTGATTTAAAAAAAAAAATCATCTTCTTTCTCGCATTTTTTATCCGTATGTGTGATCTGTAACAGATGTTTTTTGCATTAACTCCTTACTAATTTGTAATGCAAGAGTTGTCCTTTTCTTTTATTTTTGACTTTATTTCCTTGAATTCTTGCATCTTTACTTGAACATTTACCTAATTATTTATGTAACATATAAACTCCAAAGAATATTTAAATATTCATTTTATAATGCACTACAAAGAATCCAACTGATAAGGAATATTTAAACGATAATGTGAATAAATATTGGTCGGAGTTTAAATGAATACTATATAAAAACACGGTAAAATAATTTAGTATTTGTGCTTTGTTCTTAATAAACCACTGAACCACTTGGTATATTATAAATTATAAGTGAGCTCACAATGAATGAAAATTTGTAATACAAATTTTTAGTAATTTATTACAAAATCATTTATATTACTGACAAAGGGTAAAGCTGAAAATTAGGGTACATTTTAATGCGAGTTTTTCACTCAATATTTGTTCAAGAATTAATGTTAATTGCCATCTAGTTAAGAGATCTGTTAGCAAAATATTTAGTTTTACAAAAAATGTATTTGACGAGAAAAATTAGAACATTTACAATTAAATTGTTGACCAATAAAAATAGTCAATAAAATTTTAAAACATATAATGTAGAATATTTCGCTTTTGATGTGACATCTACTGGAACTTGAAATCCTGAAAATACCTTTAAATATATAAATACAATTGAAAACTAATTTTGTTTAGTTCCAATGCAAAACTCGAAGAAGTTTAAATACCTTTGTAGAAACATACTTTGAAAGTGCAATAGTATTTAGGAATTACGTCCAATGATAATTTTGCTTAAGTTGATCAGTTATTGTATTTGTGCTCTGTTAAATATGATGTGGTGAGTTCTCAAATTTTAACTTTCACAATTTATTTCATAACGTTTTGAGAACATTAGTATAGTTGCTGATAACTCAAAATGAGAAATGCTTCTTAAATTTAAAAGACGAATTGAATCACTTTTCAAGCACCACAATGAGACAAAGCACCGCTAGAATGTTTCTCTATGTGTTTATGGTAAAAAAGCATAATTCATTATTCAGTTTTAAAAATATTTAAATAAACAAAATTTATGTGGCTGAAAAGTTCACTTTATTTAGAAATGACATAAAAATTGGGAATAACTTTAATATTGAATATTGTATTTATTACTATTTTTGGGGATAAATGTCTGCAACACAAAACATTTAAAGTCTGAATTCTTATTGTTAGGAAAAATGAGCAGTCAATCCTTCAAATCCATATTTTGATAAATTTCAAAATACTTTTCACTCTGCGTAGAGACGGCATTATACTTCATGAGAAATAGTTTGACACTGTATTATCATTAAGCATAAATATCATTACATTATTTTCAGCATTTTGCTCGTTTTTAAGCATTTTGCTCGTTTTTAAGCATACTGTATTATTTTCCTGAAGATTACGGTAGTACGTAATTAAAAAGTGTTTGAGCTTATTTTATTATAAGTTGATATTCTCAATTCAGTTACCCTCAGAAAGGCTATCTTAAAAAATTACGATTATATATTTTCCAAATATGTGAATATATAAATATTTATCACACTTTCTTTTCTTGTGAATTTTAGTTTTCATTATATTCAGTGTTAAATGATAAATATCCCCTTTCATTTAAAATATTAGAAATCTCTATCAGATTATATTCATCATTGAAAAAAAAATAAGAATGTTATTTCATACAAATATATTTTTAATGAAGTCCTTAGAAAACATTGATTAAAAGCAGTAATATATTTTTATCAATGTTTTTCAAAGAAAGGCAAATTCTCTGAAAGCAAATAATTTTTCAAAGAATATTGTAATTCCTTGCAAAATTATCATAGTTATTCATTTTGTGATTTGTAACACAATAGAAATTGAGAAATAAGTAAAAGTGGAAAGTAAGAAGTAGAAATTCAAAATTATTTAATTTATAATAATATAACAATAGAATTATTTTGAAATGATGTTTTTGCTTATTTTGAAAGATATAATAAAATTGTGCAAAAGTCGTCAATGAACATGAATTAGTTTTTGTTTTTTTTCTCTCTCTAAAAATATGAGTTACATCAAGAAACTGAATACGAAATATTTTTTATATTTTCTTGACTAACATTAGTTTATAAAATAATGTATTATATTTAAAGTATACTTTTAAAAAGAAAAATATTATTTATATTCACATTTCTCTTAAAATTTTAAATTTTACATAATACTTTTTAATATTTTTGTAGGTATTATAATGATATGAAATGTATTTAAACTTTTATATTAGTTTTACAATTCTTTATGATAAAACACATTCTTTTGAAAAATAAAAAACAATAAAAATTATACATTTCAAAAATTTCACAAAAAAAAAATATATATATATATATTAAGTATTTAAAGTTCGTTGTTGAATGTTAATTTCTGTCCCTGTTTGGATTTCTGACCACTTACCATAAAATTAAAGGCAGTTTTATTGCTATTTATAAAAATTTAATACAATGAGACAATTTATTCATATTCTCTTATGCATATCTGTACACATTCACGAACATTTTATAATGTTCATGAATCTACATTTATATATTTCAAAAGTTAATTAATTTTATTACCTATATTTTGCACCAACACTTGCAACCAAAAACCCAACATTTTGCAAACAAGTATAGAGCCATTATTTAAATGGAATCTCATGAGTTTTGTGATTAGATACATATTATCATATTTTGAGGACCATAAAAAATGTTGCAATTCATTATATATTACATACAAGTTAATATTCCTATTTATTTATTCAGTCTATTTAGTCCTCTGTGAAAAAATATGGCTGTTGAATGACAATCAAACCAAATCAATTTATTTATTAAGAAGTTTTCACGAGTCCTAGCTACACTTCTTCATTTATGCACAGATCTTAACTTAGTTATAATATCATGATCTTAAGAGTAGGTCTTAGGATCAATATCATTTTGAGCAACTAAAAATGAAGGTAGAGTTTCTATTTTTTACGTACACTTCTCTGTAGGAATATATGCTTGTGAGCTTCCAGAACGGCTCATCATATACCAAAAATCCTCCCTGAAAATAAATTTACAAGAGGTGTTCAAATACCTTGCATTTTTTAATTGTTACATTATCCCTTAAATATTATCTGTTATTTTACTGGAATGACTCATTTTACCTGTAGAAATATGAGGCCTTTCAAAGTGAAAGATCCCTGACCCACTGTTGAACAGAATAAATAAATGTTTCACTACTACTTTATCAATGTGATTGTGACTTGGTTGATGGTTGGGATTTTTCAGAGTTTCCATCTTTTAATGCATGATACGACTAATATGCTAAAAAATATCCCATGGAAGAAAATACACAAATGATTTGTTAATGCCTTATAATAGTAATTAAATTTTCTGATGTATAACACTATTTTTATTGAAAGTAAAATACATTTTGATATTAAAATAATGTATTATTTTTACCTTTCATCTAAAATCATTTATGAAAGCTTATGGCAATTCTTCGAAAGTATTCACTAAACACGTAGAATTTTTTTATATGCCTTAGGATAAAAATAAAGCTTTACAACTTTACATGCTTTTTTAGCTCTTTAATACAAATATTAGAGTCCCTATAAGGGAACATCTTAAAAGAAATAATAAATTTACAATCAATGCAAAACACACAAGGAATAAAAGAATTATATATACACTCAATAATAAATATTAATAAACCAAAGAAGAAGGCCTATTTGAATAACAACTTGAAATTTAATATTTTTATGTATATGTTGCAGTAAAAATCCAAATTCTGGTAAATCCTAGATTTTACCACTAAAACTTATTTTCCACCAACTTGGTTTGGTAAAAGTCCGAAATATGCTTTAATACGTTTCCACTTCGGACCTTTATCAAACCCTTGTGGTGAAACCTAAGAGTTATTAGTGCCTTTCGGTAAAACACACGAAACGAAGAAATACTTATAGTAGGATTTTTTCCATTCTCAGTTAAAAAAAATTAGATTGTTTTAACCTTTTTGGGATATCCTATATACAATATATATACAAACGAAAATTTTATCGTCATTCGTTTCTTACTTTTAATGTAAGCCATTGGTATATTCTATGTTTTACTGCAATAGCTTAAGTAAATAATTCAAAATTGAGTTCAAACATACTTCAAATTTTCAGCACTTTGGTAAAAGCAGATTTTCGCTCGGTAAAATCTAGAATTTATCACGTCTTTTATAATGACAAATATATTATATTTCCAAGTTATAAATCTCTTAATATCCATAATACATTACATTTTATATAAATAAGATACATTTTAAGTGGCTAATGATATTGTGAAGAAAAAGATCGTGGTTAAATCAGTAGCAAGTTTTTTATTCACTGACTTGTTACAGATATAATGTCAGTTTTCAATTCATGATATGGATTTGTTGTGTCGATTATCAACTTTGTTTAAATTGTACTTAACCCAATAAAAAACTTGTATATGTAAGTTATATATTGAATAATTATTTTATTCAATATAATTTATAATTTACTAGTTATAACTTATATACTGTATATAATTAAATATAAAGCTGAACAAATTAATAATTCTAAATAAAATAATAATTATAACGAATATTTTTAATTTATAGTGCTGAAAATATATTCATGTCAAAAACATTTAATACAAATAATACTGACAAGCAATATACTAAGTACAATTAATTAATGATCATTAATGATCTACAATGCAGAGTAAGAACGAAAATCAGAATCATGTTATGCATCTCTATCTTTCGTCACTTGAGGAACAGATATATTAAATACTGTAAAATGAAGCATTTGTAAATCACGATTATGTAAAGTACTACATCTTTAATTAATCTAATCTGATAACGAATCCGGCTCCGGCTTGCAGTGCAAGTCTCTACTCATTTATATTATCTTATGCCTCAAGGCCAAGCTAGTCTAGCTTATTGCCTGAGAATCATAAGCATACGAGTTTTTGTAATTCTTCTGAGTATAAATCGAACATGACAAAAAACAATGTATATTAAATAATTTTCATTTGTCACTAGGAAAATCATTTAATATATTCAAAAGTATTGGTTGAAAAACAGCAATTTTCATTCAAAGTTACTTGTGATTCAAAACATACGCAGAAATGTTTAATTTTTTCATTAATTTTCACTATATTTGAAAATAAAACATTCGGAATTTTGTAGAAATATTTATAAAAATAATCTTCATAAATATTTTTTATAGAGATATTTATAAAAATTACAAACATGTTCAACAAATTTAGAAATAAAGAATTAGTTTAATAATTTAATTTGAATTTAAGAATTTAAAGAATTACTTTAATAATTTAATTTGAATAAGTTAAGGAATAAGTTTTTGTTAAATTTTATTAATTTAATTTTAAAAATCATACAAAAACTGTTATCTCAGTTATTGTCAATAATCTTGAGTACAATCGTGAAATTACGTTCAAGAAAAATTTTCACAACGTTCAGAAAACATGTTATGTTTGTCTAATAAATATGATTTTCCTCAGATTCGAAAGAAGAGGAAATGCGAGAAAGAAAATCGAGCGACAAATTATGCGCATACTTTTTCTTAGAAAAAATCTATCGAAATAATCCCTATATTTAATTGAAATAGTTTTAGCCGAAAATGTATACCACTGAAAAAAATGTGTTCCACTATCTCATTATATAGTTTAAATTTTTTAATTGACACTTTATAACATAATCTTGTAATATTGGACTGATACTGGTACTTTATTTTGATACATTTGCTCAAGGCATTGACAAGAAAAGTAGAAGTATAATCTATAATATAAAATTTAACACACTGTAAAATTTCTTTGAGAATAACTGTAAAATAAAAGAACGCTGTTATGTGCTGAATGTGAATCACCTTGAAATAGTTAAATTCATAGAAATAAATTGGAATGCAATTACCATTTCAGTACATTTTATTGTACAAGTTTGTGTTTATTTTGACTAAGTGAATATTCATACAAACATTCTAAAAATTTAGCTCTAAAAACTATTTAATAAATGATAACACGCTCAGCTTATTCAATAGTGAGAAAATCTCAAATATATCTCTAGAGACATCAAAGAGATTTGAATCGGATGGAAATATATTGTTGTCAAATCAAGTATGTATGCATAGTCTTCTGCTATTGACATTTTGCTAGAGATCGATGGGCAAACTGAACGTATTGAAATAAGATTCAATATGGTGTTATGTTGTTAATATTTATACATAACTTGTTGACAGTTATTCACACTCAAACATTTCTTATTCAGTCAGTCTATCACTCGCGTTTGGTAAGGAAGTGATTTTGGGACAAATGATGTTTGCGACGATTAATAATTTCAAACAACATGCGCTCATATTATTGGAAATTTTCCTCAATTAATATCTATAAATTCTATCATTATAGAAAGAGGCTTGACGTCAAGATGCTATTATTTTCTATTGTTCAGTAAAATATAATGATCAAAGTCTGTCAATAGGAAAAAAAAGAAAAGCCGTTTAATCAGCTGGTAATTTTAACATCATGAGAATTTCCTTGGAGCAATTTGATAGTCAATACTGCATATTGTTCCATTCAAATGTTTGTTGAATTCACAGTTCCTGTTTGAGTTAAGACTAGTAACAGCTGAGTACCTTGAAAAATCGCAACTCAAATCAAGAAACAAATTCCTGGGGTGATACCCTTTAAAATCCTTTGATTGAAAAAAAGTACTTGTTACTTTAACTATCATAATTTATTTGATTCTTTCATTTTTATGAGAAAGTACAAATATTTTAAATTAAATAAGCAATTTAAATATAAAAAACATGTTTATATTTCATTAGCAATAATAAAACGAAATTAATAATATGCTTTCAAAATATTAATAACAAAATTAACACATAGGCATTGAATTTTAATTTAATAAATTTATGCTGCTTTAATATTTCAAAAGCAGATATATTACTTTTTCATCTTCTTCTACCCCGAATTTCCGCAATTATAAATTATGGTCTCGTAGTTAAAAGATGCCGGCAATCTGAGTCTAGATTAATGAATGAAAGTGATTCTTGAATTAGCCTATATTAAGAATGAAACATAAATATCAGTGGAATGAAATAAGCAAATTGTCATTTGAATTAATGAAATTGGCTGTTAACCTAATGAAAGGAAATATTTCGCCTGCATTATTATTGCATTGTTGTATCAATTATTTCTCCCTAAAGTATAATTGAAACTAATCTTTTAATTGATTGCTTGTGAGTAATTCAATTAATTACAGAATAAATTCCTTTCTATACCAAGTATAAGACAAGAAAAATTATTCACGTAAATTTGTAAAACAGAATAATGTACTTTTTAATTCCTTAAAGTTACTCCCATAATTCAACTGAACATAAAAATATATGTGAAAATGCTATCTTATTTCCTTTTATTTAAGAAAAAGCACTTTCAAAAGTCATTAAAAGGAAATATTTTGAGTCTCATAAGTCAAAATTAAGAAATAAACTGATAGATCAACACCTGCAATATGATGTAATATTGTTAACAACTAGATTTAAAGAACCAATTGATTGCACAAAAAATGTTTAGTGATACACACGAAACTTTTAATGAATATTGCAGGAATTATGAATGATAAATTCAAAATGTTACTTCAGAAGAAAATAATAAAATTTCTAAAACATTTCAAATTATTTTTTTCTTAGATAATTTAAATACGATATTAAATTTTTCTGTACATAACCCATTTAATTTTTACCAATTTTCTGGAATCCGTAAAACATGAAATGATGCTAACTTTACATTTTTGATTTAATTTTTAACATTAATTAATGCCATTATTTAAGGCTATTTTGTAGTTATTATTTTAATTTTTAAATTTTTATCCTGCTTTGTGAAATTATTCAGTTATTTTTCATAATGTGTAATTCTCTAAATATTCCGCTATATATTAAAATTTTTTAATAATGATGAATTTAACTGTAAGCTTTCTATGATCATAAAGTTCTGCCTTTTTTTTTTTTTGTTAGTGCAACATTTTTAGCATATTTTCTATTGAAATCAAAATTCACAAGGAAAACATATGCGGATTTAAAAAACATAGTTGTGAAAGAATAATTATTTTATTGGAGTTTTGTGAAATAATATCATGTTTAAATTTCTTTTAATTAAAATCTTAAGCAATAAACAAGAGGCAATTTAAAACTCACAACAATGTTCAAGTTATGCGTTACAGCCACTCGTCAAACTCTCTCTTCAAAAAACCACAGTAATAAAAAATATTAAATATATGATTATTTTCAACGGTATCAAGAATTAAACAAACTTTTTTCAGTAGAAAAGAAAATTTTTATTATCTTATTTTATTGCCCTACTTCTTAACATTATTAAAAAAATAATGTATGCATAATTTTTAAAGTTATTCATCAACAGTAAGCTTACTCATTTTTTGATGATTTTATAAGTTTCATTCTGAATGTCTCTTTTTTAGTCGTTCATAAATAAAAGTAGAGATAACATATTATTCATGAACGCATTGCCAAACAGTTTATTTGTGAAATGTTGTTTTATCAGTCATCTACCATGATATATTTTCCATCACAAATGATTATAATGGCACCAATATTTTTTATCGTCTGCTCTATTTTTTCTTCATTCATCAACTATTGCGACACAATTCTGTACATTTATATTTATTTTAATTTTGTATGTATAAGAAATTATAAACTTCTAAAGGCTGTATTTTCCCTAAATAAAAACTATTTTACACATCATGGTTAATAGGTATAAATAATACTTTATTTTTCATGCTGCATCGTATAGCTAGCTTTTTTGATAATTGAGCATATATACACATTAATTAACAGTCTGATGTCAATTCATTGAAGTTGTATAAAAGATTGGATAAAGTCAGGCAGATGAAGGAAAACAGGACAGAAGTATACGAAATGTTCATTTCATTGAGTATCGTTCAAATTTCTGAAATGCACTTCTCTTGGTACGTTTTAAGATATATTACACTCTGCGTCTAATACCTCATGATGTGGTTTTGGTGTGTCATAAGCAAACATTTTGTTGTAGTTCCAGTTACATTTTTTAAATCTTTTCTGCCTTATAAAAATATTTCTTAGAAAAATTCCGGCTTATTATTACAGTGAATCACACAAATAATTTGGATACACGTGAAAGAACAAAAATACCTTATGAAAATGATGCAAAAAGTGTATATCTTGTGTAGTACATCCAAACAGCTACTGCACACTAATCCGAGAAAACTGACAATAAGAGAATTTTAGTAATCTTCACTTTTGTAGAAGAAAAATTTATAAATTTCTGATTATAAAAGGGTTTGATCTCGCATAATACATCATAGGAATGTGTTACAAGCACACTCGATCCTTCCGACTATTTGATACAGAATATTGTTCTTGCTTTAAGCGTGTCTTCATGAAATGAGCTAAATGACTCCTGGCATAATAGAGAATTATAAACGAGTATCACTAATAACTGTAACATAAAAAGCCATATTAGATCACATTGTTGCGTCTGTCTTCTTTTGAATTTCCTATTCTCAATGATATGCAATCCCTTCCATACAATTAAACTGATTTCAATCAATACCAATAATCCATTTCTTCTGTAATATGACTTTTTCCAAAAGAATGTGCTTGCTGATTATTTCGAATGTTTCTATCTTCCGAAATCCAAACTGATATGATATCGCACTCCATGCTGAATGTTAAAAAATAGCACTTAACTCCAATCACTTTGTATCCAATATCGATATTCAGCAACCATTTTCTTTACTCTTCATTGTGTCTTAGGCTTCAACGAACCATATCCTTATAACTTAAGAGCGTAGCGAATACTAGATGATGTATTCTCATATTGTTTGAAAATCTTTCTTGTCGAAGAAAACTGAATTTGCCGCATATCAGTGTCTCAAAGAAATGTTAAAATAATATGTTTGTCATCATTTGATATTGCAGAATGCTGTGTTTGGTTTTGTTTTGTTCGATGTCTTACGATTCCTGTATTGGGGATTCAATCAATAACGTCGAAATGACTCTCCAACTATCCAACAACATCCTTTGTATTACCCGAATTCATATCTCCTGATTTATACGCTGAGCTATGGTTTCTGCTAAGTCACGTTGACGTGTTATTTTGTCATAGTTATTTCTCAAAATAAAAGTGAACAATTGAATTTCGTAACTAAGTCTATGAAAAAAATATTGTTAGCAAAACTACTATTAATGCCTCTACTACATACTTTTTTCTTGCTTTTTGGTACCAGGAGTATTCTTTCTTCTATTTTTTTACTACACTTTAAATGTAAATATTGTATTTCCCGTTAAAGAAAGTTTTTTGTCATATTGAACATTTTTAAATTACTCAGAAAATCTTTTAAATTGAGCAAAGCAACTTACGCATGTGATTCAAATTAAACATCTCACCCCTAATCATAATTTAAGAGATTTTATTATTGCTTATTTGCGAAATAAACCTGATTTTTTCTGAAATGATCGAGTATGTTGATCGTTATAATTTGTTATAATTCTTTATATATTACTTTAAATATTGGATTTATTCTTAAAATAAATTTCTCTAAAGCACATTTATACTAAATTTAACATTATTTTCTTGATTTTAGGTTTCAAGTAGCGATTTAGGTCCTATATCAAAAATGTTCCTTCTGATGGGCTGCCCATACGTTCGTAAAGTGAGTAAAACGAAATTAGTTTCCAAAATACCTTTGTAAAAATTTTGTTTTCAAAGTGAAAAAAGTTATAATAAAAAATTTTAGACACGAGGAATATCCTTATAAGAAACTATAACAAAAAATTTTATAAATTTTTCAAATGTTTTTCTTGAATGTCCCATAATTTTACTTTCCTGTACTTTTCATTTAACCTTTTGAAAAATCTATTTATAATGATAGAGTATATAAGAGACATAGACCGCAATAAGAAAAAAAAAGTGTTATGTCTTCATTTTATTCCTTACAAAAGTTCTATTTTTAAACTACAAAGCTTCTAAAGTCTAACCATCCGTGTCCGAGTTCTAACCATTTCTAAGTTATGAAATATGCAGATCACTGAAAATAGTTTCCCATCTTAAAAATGTGAAATATTATTAATCCCCTTAATGGTAAAATTATTAAATTATTGGAGAAAGTATAAATATCAGTTAATGGGGCTCTGACATGTTCTAAAATATACAAAAAAAATCGAAAAAAATCTCTTAAAATAACTTCTTTTTGCAGTTTCAATAAAGAAAAATAGTTGGTAACTTTAAGATCCATGATGCTACAAAAAAAGCTTTTCAGTTTTTCCAGCATCGAAACTTGTATTTCAAAAACCGAATCCAGTCCCTTATTTGGGGCCTCTAATAAATGACTTCTGCCTCAGCTTCCGCCATAAAAGATACAGACGGCGACCCGCACGTTTTTTTCCTTTTTCCCATCATAACTTTTTCTTTCAACTTTGTTTACGTGCAGGACAGCACGTGGATGTGAATTTTAGCAGGTCCAGGAAGATAAAAAAATGAGTATGTGTATGTGTTCTTGATGGGGTTTAGTTCAAGGGAAGTAAAGGTCATTCTGTAATCAGAAATGCGGGAAAACTGGTTCGCTTCCATTCATTTCTTTTAGAAAGTTATCGCTGCCAGTTTTAGCGCGTTTTTAACAATCTCTAAACAAGGCCAAA